>CABPRJ010002410.1:0-52863 GCA_902439185.1 Cinara cedri
GAGGTGAAACGAAAATCGGCGGAACTCCTGAACGGTCTTACGAAAACAGATTTCCAGCACTGCCTCGAGCAATGGAAGAAACGAATGAAACGGCGTTTGAAGAGGGGAGGAGAGTATATTGAAGGGGAACATTCGGTTGTGGAATAATTTTTAAAATAAAACCATTTTTCATAAGTAGTCTCGTTATTTAATAGCCAGACCTCGTACGTTTTAGATATTTGATATTATTATTATTATTATTATTATTTTTTTTTTTTTTGTACATTTCGACTAATTGAATTAAAACTATTATTTTATTTTCAATGCTGATCAATTAAGTATGCCTACTGTGGCACCTTTATGTTCGTAGACTTAATATATCCTTAAACAAACTAATACATTTACTTATAGGGAATTTGTTTTAATGTAAAATACCTATTTTTAGTTTTAAAGTTAAAAATCATTATCTTGTAATTATTAAAAATTGGCGAAAAATGTAAATGACGATAAAAATATAACTTGTGTACGCGGACCGGAGTAAAAAATGCATAACCTTATCTACTTGCACGTCCAGCTCAATGATGTGTGTATACCAGATTATGTATTAATCGTTATATTTATTATGTATATTATTTATTTACTTATTCATTGTATTTGCTTATTCAAGTTTGGTTGTACGTTATTAAATATTTTATAATAAATAAATGTTTTGCAAGGGACGAGGACAATTTTTATTCAATTTACAATATACTCAGGAGTACATAATATTATTACTCGTATGTGTATTTTGTTAGCAAATTTAATCTAAAGTGTTGGTGAATTTTTTTCTCAGAGAAGTGAGACTAACATAGGAAATAATATTTCTCCCCTTCGGTGCATTTTAATCTTAGACTTTTTTTTGGGGAATAAAACTATTCTAGTTATACTAGTTTGATTAGTATACCTATATTTGCTGGAAAGTAAATTTTACCAGAAGGGTAAATACACTTGAAGTTATTTTTACCTACTACTGTAGGTAAAATAAATCTTCGGTAAAAATATCCTATTATACCGGCCGTAACTAATATTATTGTTGGTAGAATATATTTATCCACTACTCAGGTACTCATGTAATCAGTGGTACAACTAGGATTTAATTTCCGGGTGGAGTGCTGAGGTTTATGAAATTCAAAAAGTTGTTACTGATTACGGATAGGTTGCGGGTGAGTAGTTGGAAAGGTATTCGGTATAGGATATACAAGGTAATTTAGTTTATATGCTGTATGTAACGATAAATCATTGAAAAAAAAAAAAAAAACGATTCTAAGCGGAGTAGTGATGTAGTATGATAGTCATTGTTTTTCCATTGTTGCCAAGGTGACTCAGAAATCAATCAAAATCAAACAATAACTGGTTTTGGCAATTCTAAATAATCAGTTGGTGATCCCCAAAGAGGTCAAGACCTCCCCTGATTAAGAAACACTGTCTTATATTATTACTTTAAATGTCTAATATTTGAATATTTCGAATTCGTATTTAATAAATTCATATTTAAATAAATATAATGATGAATTCGTATTTAAGATAAGAATAATAGACACTGCGATTAATATTTAGTTTAAATTAGATTAATTTCGAATATTAGACGTGGTGAATAGCATGTTCAATACCAACCACATTCCACAGTTTTCACTCACTTAACAGTGCCTAAAATAATGTGTATTAGAGTCCAAAGTGTACAGTAACAAATGTAGAATGCACCGTTCGAAATTCAAGTGTGTTGTAGTTAAATGTGTTCTTATAAATAGCGCTAAAAGAATAGTATCAGGACACTGAAAATGTAAATAAGTTAAAACTAACAATGCAGATCCGCCTTGAGAGGAAATGTTCTATAGAAGACGGAAACAACAAATGGGTATTGTGTATACGGCCCTCCAAAGCCAATAACAATAATATTGTATTTCCAGTATAATAATTCCGTTATTTGTTCATTTTCAGTTTGTTTAACTTATTGAATTCTGTTTCCTCCGGACAATTTAGCAACAAGTTACTGTCAAACGGAACTTCTCGCAACTACCGGGGGATACTTATTACTTTCGAAATTTCCCCTCTGCGGTGTCGCCTGTGTCGGGGGTAGATATTAATATTATGTTTCGCGTCGAGTACCTACCGCAAGATCTCTCGCGTATATTTCGTTCTATTTGTTCCGGTAATTGCATTACTTTGTTCGTTCAACTCCCCCCCCTCCCCCGTCCGTTTTACGTTTCTTCCCTTTTACATAATATTACAATAATAATATAGTAATAATATTGTCATTCGGAACACCGTTTCATCGTTGCGGGAAATATAAAATTGTAATCGCGAAATCCTACTCTGTAATAATAATACGTTTGTTTGTGTATCAAAAATCTGTAAGGATTATACAATTTATATTGTTTGTACTCGAGTGGTTACGGTGAATAGTGGTTGTTAACATCCGACGTAATTCCGACCGCGTTCTAATAACAGTCTTCCTTAATCAGCGGCGTATTTAGGTTTGATGCCAAGGAGCCAAGGAGATACTGAACTTTAAAATTCTATCATACCCTATAACGTGCAACTAGGTTTCTAAAAAAAAAAAAAACAAGAAAGATATATTTTTAATTTTGGAATTTTTTTTTTAAGTACGTACAATCCATAATTCAATTAGCTCCGAAAATTGCAATATATATTCCAGATGCACGTTGATTTTATACAAAATTTAATAATTATTATTAAATTTTTAAGTTATTAATAACTTAATATTTTTTATGAAATAAAAAAAAATAATTATTATTCAATTAGTTAAAAACAACATGTATAGAAATTACAATTATCTATTATTAGCTGTGGTATTTATCAGTATTTATTATAAACATAGTAGGAACTTACAAATTGTATTGTGCTGGTTAATAAATTAATAAAAAAAAGAATATAATAAGTAAAGTGATATAAATTTAACGTGAACAAAATTTTCGAAAAAAAAAATTCAATCATTGGAATTCTTAACGTTTTATTCACATATGTATTATACTTGTACATTATGTTACACGTGAAAACTTATACCTTTGGAATCATAAAAATATTGCATACAACCTTAGCATTATAATAGATTTTTGTTTAATTTGTTTATGCACTTTAGAAAATAAAGCAAGCCTATTGAATAGGTCTTGCAGAAAAACTAAGACAAGATCAAGACGAACGACTGTAACCAAACCTAAAACCAATATTGCGCCTGAAAGAACGAGACCAAAACCAAGACTTGCCTTTGGTCTTTATTTCGGTTTTCTCATCACTGAATATTAGGGAATTAAGTTAAGGTTACCTAGATAAATTATCGATAGATATTAAGGCGTAAGGGACAGGTATAATTTGCAGAAGACACAAATATTTGATTCACACCCAAACCCATCATCATAATATTCCCAAAATTTTAGAGAAAAAAAAAACGAATTACTTTAAAGTAATTTAATTATGCTTTATATTGTATAATTGTTTTAAACGTGTTTACACTTTTAATTCTTCGATGACTTTACTATAGGTATTTAACTTCAGTTACAAAATCTTTGTTTCACAATTATCATGAGTATTAGATCGAGTTTTTCTCGCGTCATATTATACTTTGATTTTGTTTTTGTAATCAAAATAGTGATAACAATATGTGATAACACGTATAGTATCACACTGTCACATGCGGAGAATATTATTATTATTACACTTGTTCAGTTTTTGTTTATTATTGTGATTTTATTACATTTCAAATTTAAGAATTGGAAACATGACTCGCAGGGTGTGTACCGCGTTGCCACGCCGATGCCGGTAAGTACTGAATGTTAATTTTTAACTTCTTTTTCAAACTTTTTCGGTTTAAAATCAAAATATATAACACGAGTACATATAGGTAAGTACATTATAATATTGTCGATTGAGTTTTATGTTCAATCATATTTTGCATAGAGTAAATTTTTTTGAATTCCTTCCAGAAATTATTGCGTCAATCGTGCAATATTTGCCTAGGAGCCGAAATACATGGAGGAGAGTGTATTTACTACTAACGTCATCAAAATACTACTGTTATAAAGAGTAAAAAAGACGTCATAGGATAACGGGGACGGATGCATCCATTGTTACAGATAATTTAATATACACTTGTAAACAACGATAAACCATTGTTTAAGAGAAAACGATTCTGATCGTATTTTTTTTTTACTTACTACGAATTAGTACTAAGATTAGTACTAAAGAACCAAAGAAGAACTAAAGAAGAACTAAATTACTAAGAAGATTGCACGTAAAGTCTGAATACGACCTTCTAATGCACAAAGTTTGTCAACAATTTTCTCACGGAATAAGACGAGTCACTCTTGAAATTTGGAAAAAGATTCCTGGTCAACAAATTGTCCAAAGACCGAATTAAAAAAGGGATAATAAATGCACATATTAAATGCTTAGATAAAATTATAATGGATCGATCGTTGTAATCCAGATTATGATGAATGATCGTCCTATCTCTAATGCTAAGCAACGTTGAGAATGGTAAGTAATACTTGGATGGGTGAGTACGCTCGAGTACACTATGTGCCCATTCCACGTAGATCACTAGCTTTTATTCTATCATTTATTATTTTTTTCAAGCATGTCAACTAATTTGTATTTCAATTATTATTTTACTGAAACTCTGGCCTGTAAAATATACGAGCGTTTTTTGATTGGTAAAATTATTTTTAACCGAACACATAAATTAAAATTGAAATAATTCATTTCCTCAAAATGTTCTGCAATTGCTTCGTTTTTTACCGATTTTTTTCGATTAAACGGAAAATCAAAAACCTACTTTCTTACTCACCAACCAGACATAATTTTATTTCAGAAAAGATACTACTCTTGAAATTTGGAGTTAGGCTTTTGGGTAAAAAAACTATAATAATGAAACCGTTACTAATTTAAATTTGTCCGTATGTGAGTGAAGTCAGCCCCTTCATAATAACATATTAGTTTAAAAATTGTGTCATTATTTTCCAACTGATTTGCCAACTATTTGCAACCGTGTTTTTGAAATTCACAACCAATTATTTTCGTCGCAAAATCGAATATATTGAGGGTGAGGGGGGTTGGTTCGTTTATGGCAAATTAAGCGCTGCATGCCAGAAAGAAACAAAAAAAGAAACAAACAAAATTAAATTATTTTAAATCTGTTACGTAGTTGTATTTTAAACAAAAAAGCGCTTTTACATAATAGAAAACTACTATTAATATTGTTTTATAATTTAGTACAGTTTATTGTGTTTTTATAAATTGTTGTGCATTTGTACTCGCACACGAAAAAATGTGCGATAAATATAGAAATTATTATAATAATTATTATTTTCTCCTAGAACGTTTTTGGCTACCAGTACCGAAGCACACAACTAGGAAGGCATGGGGGGTACTTGCTTCACTTATTAATTTGGTACGGGGATGGGTGGGTAATTTCGGGGTATGGTAAATTCCTTCAAAAGTTATATTTTGTTAAATAAGTAAATTTAGCAAATAATCAGCCATGGTTTTATATTATAAAATTCAAAATCAAAATATTTTAATTAATTATATTAATTTCATTAAATTCAAAAGGATCCGTGGATGCTATAAGTCTATTATCCCCGAGTGGCCGAAAAAAGAGGAAGTTATTTTTTTTATTTCCATATACGGAAATAACGGTATCGAAATGTTCGAGAATTTCCGATATGATGCAGATACGATACGATAATATCCACATAATATCAAAACTTCGAAACGCAATAATTTCGAAACTAAGTCAGCTCAATTCTTACTTCACCGTCGTTTTTAAGTTTAAAAAATCCATATGTTCGAGAAATAAACATTCAAAATTATATTTGTTCCACATCATTTTTTTACTCAAACTTTTTTATTCAAAATTTAATATTCAAATTCCTCAATAAAAAATAAAAAATACTGCATAAAACTTATTATTATTCTTTTTTTTTTTTACCACAAAATAAGACTCTTAATGAACCTCCTGTTAAATTTTTACGCATTTTTGTAGGGTCTAACAATTTAACCGCAGAGTACCTATCGAATAAAAAATTACGAACAAAACTCGAACAAATTAAAATGTTTATAAATAGCACAAAAATAGCTCAAATGTTTCGTAACAATATTTCCGTTCAGAAATAGTTCCCCGTGTATATAACGGACAAATATTTCTGGTAGAATTTTTCTACACAGTATAAAAAATAAAAAAATGTATACATATAAAAAAAAAAAATAAAAAATAAAATAAACATCTTAGTAAATCCAATACATATTCAATACATTTAGAATCTAAAAATTATTATTTTATTTATTTGTGATTATTAAAAAGTAATTTCTTTTTACATACCAGGAATTCAATTCAACTGGAGAATGTGAGAACTATTATAATGACTCCGGATCAATTAAGAACTATCAGCAATCATTTCCTACTACATCACTTAAAAATACAGACGACAAACCAGCCATATGTGTAAAAGAAGCTAAAGTATTCTTGACACTTGAATCACATAATGGATTACAAGTGTTCAAAGTAGGCCGTGTTCTTTTTTGATTGTAAATTAATTATTATGAAATTTCATTTGAAATCAAAATTTACATCCGATAAATTGCACTGACTAATTCTAAAATTTAATTTAAAAAAAAAAGTTATGTTGACGGATGCAGCCACTTTTGTAGATAGGAAGTTGGAAAGGTAGAATACAGACTGGAATTTAATGTATATCTGTAAACAACGATAAATCATTGCTCTAACGAAAAAAAAGATTCTGAGCGGAGTTCAGTTGATAGTGACGCTTTATTAACAATATATACGACAAATAACATAATTAAATGGCATCTTATATTTGCTCGTTTAATATTGTATCGATTTTCTCGTTTTTCTTAAGTTTTTCCCGGTTTTTCACATTTGTTGAAAAATGTCTGGGAAAATAAAGAGATAGTTTTTCTAAAATACCTCTGTAGTTAGATTTTCTTTTAAAAAAAGTGCTATTATTGCAAATTGGAGCAAAATTGCTAATAGAAAAGTGGTGCACAGAAAAAAAAAACGTAATATTTTACAAAAACAATTACTACATTTTCCCGTTTTTCTGTTTATTTTTTGGTTTTTCACATTTGATTTGAAAACTTCTGAGAAAATCGAAAAATTACGTCCTTAAAGTATTACTTCGAAAAAATTTCGTTTCAGAAAGGGGTTTGTAACGTTTACATCAGAATAAGCTTGCTGGCAGAAAAAGTGTTTACATAAAAAAAAAAAATACATATCTAAAATCAATGAATGAGATGAACTTCATTCACTTGAGTAAAGAAAGTTAATCTCTCCTAAGAAAACTGGGAGCAGTGCAAACCTCATGGAAAACTTCCAAAGTCTCACAAAATTCCATTTCAATTATACTTCAAAAAACCACAAATATAAAACTAAAGAAACCGTATATGCGGAAAAATCCGAAAATATGAATGACATCGGCATGGAGAAAGTGGAGGCAAAGCTGCAAGCGTAGATAGTGTGCAAGACTCTTTTCATAAGTAGAAAATACCAATCTTTCTAAAACCAATATATTTTTTACTCCGCTTAGAATCTTTAATCATAAAATGATTTCCGAAAAAAAGCACATTAGCTTGTTCGACTGGATTTTTTTTTTTATGTTACTACTTACTTACTTACGTGTAACTTAAAACATTATTTTACGGTACATTAAAGTTTAAGTTTTAATTTATAGTTAATTATTAAATTAAATAAAAAATTAATATAATTTTATTTATTTATACTTAATTATAAGTAATTTCTATCTACATTCAAGGAATTCCAATTAACTGGAGAAGGGGAGGACAATGAAAATGACTCCGGATCAATTAGGAACTCTCAGCAATCCTTTCCTACTACATCACTAAAAAATACAGACTACAAATCAGCCGTATGTGTAAAAGAAGCTAAAGTATTCTTAACACTTGAATCACATAATGGATTACAAAATTACGAAGTAAGCCGTGTTTATTTTGGTTGTAAATTAATTATTATGAAATTTCTTTTAAAATCAAAATTTACATCCGATACATTGCACTGACTTAATCTAAAATTTAATTTAAAATAAGGTAATTGGGACGGATGCAGCCACTTTTGTAGGTAGGAAGTTGGAAAGGTAGGATACAGACTGGAATTTAATGTATATCTGTAAACAACGATAAACCTTTTCTTTAACGAAAAAAAAGATTCTGAGCGGAGTTCAGTTAATAGTGATGCTTTATTAACAATATATATGACAAATAATACAATTGAATAGGCATCATATATTTGTTCTTTTAATATTTGTTTAATATTATATCGATTTTCTCGTTTTTCTTAAGTTTTTTCCCGTTTTTCACATTTGTTGAGAAATGCCTGGGAAAATAGAGAAATGGTCTTTCTAAAATACCTCTATAGTTAGACTTTCTTTGAGAAAAGTGCTATAATTGTAAATCGGAGCAAAATTGCTGGTAGAAAAAAAAAATCGTAATATTTTACAAATAGAATTCCTATATTTTCCCGTTTTTTCTGTTTTTTCACATTTGATTTGGAAATTTCTGAGAAAACCGAAAAAGTACGCCCTTAAAGTATTATTCCGAGAAAATTTCGATCTCAGAAAAGGGTTTACATCGTTTACTTCAGAGTAAGCTTTCTGGCAGAAAAACTGTTATACATTTATGATACATTAATGTTTAAGTTTAAATTTATAGTTAAATTAATAAATTATGTAAAATAAAATATTATTTCTTTTAATTATACTTATTTATAAGTAATTTCTTTCTACATTCCAGGAATTCCAATTAACTGGAGAAGGGGAAAACAATAATAATGATTCCGGACCAACCAAGAACTCTCAGCAATCAATTAATTTAACAAAGTTAAAAGAAGCTAAATTATTCGTCTCTTTAGATGTTCAAGACACAGACCAAAACGAACATCAAATTTTCGCAAAAGTGATACCATGCCAAATAACTGATCACAAGACAGAACGAGCGAAGTTTATGGCACACAACAATATCAACGCAGTATTGAACGATGCTAATACTGAGAACTACGATAGTGCACTCCGTAATGATTCTGAGACTACTCTTTCAATACAAGCTGATTTTCAGGACTGGTCTGATAGTATGGATGACTCGATTACGGACTCAACGGTAGCCTTAGATATTTTAAATGACACGAATGATGAAATTCCGGATGTCTAATTTATACGTATTTTATAGTATGAAAAATAAAAATGTAGTTTAATATTAGTAGTCAATATTAGCCTATTAGCCTGAATATAAATTATTCTAAAATTAATAAATAAAAGTATTCATTTTTTTCACCTTTATTATAGTCGAATAAAATTGAATAGTAAATTATAATCGAATGTAGTCTAACGTAATGCGAATCTAATTCAAACGAAAAGAGTTGACGTAAAAGTTAACAAAATTTAAAATATAGAAAATGGTTAAAATCCATTTGAATATCCTACTTAAAAATGTGGAGTCGGATTATATTGTTGTGTTATAATTTAATAGTTGTTTAAAATAATTTATAGGTAAAATATGTTGTGGACCAGTAGCGTAGCCAAGAAATTTGTATAGGAGTCACTTAGTCCAACAAAAAAAAAATAATAATAATCTATTGGTTGTGTTGATATTCACACTTTTTGTAAAATTTTTTTTTTAACATGGAAACTAATTTGTTCAACAAATGAAACAAATTATCTTTAAGAAAAACATTTTTTTTTAAAATTTTTTATTATGGCTCCGATTTTTTAACTGCGTCCTTCTTGGGGCGTTTGGAGTAAACATTTCTATGACATCTGCGTCCTCGATATGTTCTTTTTTTGTTTATATTTGCCATTGTCAGACCATTTAGTCTTTTTCCCGTTATTGCGGATCTAAGTATGTTTTTATTGTTGTCAATGTAGACATTTTTCGCTCAGGTGCTCCAGAAGTCAATTCGTCATTCGTCAATCCGTTTACGAAGTATTCAACTTTTAAGTTTTGGGCGGAGGAGGGTTGCAGTTGTATTTTTCGCTGCATGCGCTATTATCTCGCTTACCGCTGCGATAAAACGAATTTACTAACCGGAAATCGTAGCCAGTTAGCGGTTATAATTTATTATAATGTACGACAGAATATTGTGAAGTATACCCGCTTATACTTATCGATATGTTTGTCGTACAGGTAAATTAATTTTTATCTGTGTTTCAGCTATACGCTATACGTATAATCCGATGCATACCTCGGTGAATCGTTAAACGATAAAATATGTTCTAAAATTATTATAGATACGTAGGTACTCGGCGTATTACCAATATTTTTGTTTAGTTTGTATAAAGTATTAGAGTATTATTATTATCATCGTCAGTGTAATGACGATCGTCCACGATGACGCAAATGTGAAATAAATAAATGCTGATCGGGCAAGTTGCACGTGCGAGGTAGAAATACACGTGTTCCACGTATAGTGTAGAGATTATACTGGTTATCAAAAGTTAAAACAAGATAAAAATACAATTTTTTTTTAACATTTGTTTTTTATTAGTTTTTAGTGAAACTACGAGAGCTCAACAATTATAATATACACAGTGAGATCGATCAAAAATACAATAATATTAAATAAACAGAAAGGCAACTCGATAGAAAAACCAACCTCCAAGATGAAAGAAATAATTGTATGACGGAAAACTTTATGGGAATATTAGTATTGAGAAACACAAAGAGATTGAGGAAATGTTTGATTAAAGAACGCAAGTGTGCCCACTTAAATGAATCACATCAACTGGTACCAAATATTCTAACTATGCTTTAAAATCGCACAAAATCTTAAAACGCCAAAGTATGCAAAATACAATTTTGTAAATAGACTCGTTAGGTCACGAAACACATTTCGGTATTAACGAACTATTTCGTTGACATGTTTCGTTAACGTGGACAAAACGGGTAAATATTAAACAAATATTATTAAAGAAAACATGTGTACATACTATGTATCTAATTATTTGATCATAATATGACGTACATATTGTTGAAAAAGCAACACTACGCTCATAATCGTTTTTCGTTAGCAATTGTTCACCGTTGCTTACAGACAGACATTTAATTTCCCCTCTACTCCCTTCCCAGTTTTTACCTACGACAGTGGCCCACCCACCCACGTGCGGAGTGTGCCTGTCTATTATAATTTGTTTTTTTTTTTTTTTTTTATTTTATTTTATTCGTATTGCCGACGTGACTTATGCCAACAAAACTAATGCGATTGTCGTTCACAAAATATCAACGGCCCCCGTGTCGGTGCCCTTTTAAGAGTCAAATGCGACGCAGGGGAAAGTGTAACGTGCCATACGTTATTCCCCGCCTAGAACTACATATTCGTATCGGTCGGAATCAACCGGGCCAAATCGCATTCAGTACTTGGTCTGTACTCCGATGTGCCTCCTTAGGTCGCAACCCGCCCGCCCGCCCGCCCGCCCGCAATGGCGGTCGTCCGCCACCGACCGTCATTGGCGCGAAACGTGTCCGGGTTTTTAAAAACGTTTAACGAATTTAGCCCGGTTCTATTTAACGCGTGGCGTTTCCGTCAAACCGTTTCCCGCGAGATGGTCCGAGCTGAACAACCGCACGCGCCGCCGTCGAAAGGCGGCGACACGCACTACCGCCACCCGTCGTTTACGGTCGGGCCGCGCGAGCTCCCGCCCAACGTCGGAACGACGCGTCGCCACGGTGACGCGCGACGGCGCGTCGTCATCTCGTTCGTGGCCCAGGCGACGAGGTGCGGGCCGCACGACGCCCGTGTCCCGGCGATCCGTATTAATTAATCCGTTGGGGTTTTTTTTTTTTTTTACGGTCGAATCCGTTTGCGAGATCGTCACTCCGACAATACTTTGGTTCGGAATGCGCACCGCTCTGTTTTGCGTTCTAATAATATCGATACACAATTCAGGTGTATACGATCTGTATTTGAAACTGTTGTAGGCACCCGTATCCGCCGGTGTCACACCCCAATGTCGTTGCGCGCGCCTCGCATCACAGGGGTCCATTAATATAATTCGCGACTTTGTCCCAGAAACAGATTTCCATGTTCGATTGAATGTTCATTAGGCCGGACATTATTGTATTACCTGTCGCGGAATAATTTATAAGCCCGAACTCGGTGATTTTTTTTTTTTTACGGTCACTTTTGCGTGTTCGTAATTGTTATTGTAACAATGCACCCGATAAGTACTACGGCGAATTGTGCGCCACAACAATGATTAGTAGCAGTGTGATTGGATCCAAACAAATACAAATGTGCCAATGTATACGATATAAATCCGGACTATCTAAAAATCCGAAAATACGAATTTCGGACCCGAGAATTCGGGGATCCGGATTTCTAATTTCGCACCTCAAATTTGAAAAAATGATTTTTTGAATTTTTTATGCGTATATTATGTGTTTCAGAATTTTATTTGTTTTACCAGACGTTCTTTTTCTCGTTAAATGTTTCATAGAATATTTCCCAATATTTTTTTTTCAAATTTGTCGAGGTCACGATCATTGTTTTTAGGAACAAAGTTAAGTTATTTTGGTTTTTATTAATTATGTGTGTAAATAATAATATCAAAGGGGTTACCCATCTATTTATGGTAATTTGTATATAGGTTCACATTCGAAAACAAAAGTTTGTATTACCATAGGATACTCCCTAAATGCCGTGAAAAATTAAAATATTCGAAAATATCGGACTTCAACTTCACTTCAAAGTTACAACAAAAATCAGAATTTGAATAAACGCAAAATTATTTGTCTACTTTGTTATTTGATGCGATTCAGTTATAAATATTCGTAGAGACTTGAAATTCTGCCTTTTCTTAATATGGTCAAATAAACAAATTTAAACAAATAAACCAATTTTTGAGTTATTTAAAGACAATTTAATTTTACGAGCTTTGTACGTAATTTTTATTTGGTAGGTACTTTGTGGTACAATTATTAGACTTGAACAAAAATGCTTGAAAATTAATAGTAAATTCATAAGGAGTTTTACTTTTTAGTCGAAAAAAAAAATGAATATAATGTAGTATTTTTTTTTTTTTGATTACATGTATATTGGTGATTAAAGAACGACGGTGAAGTCAGAATTAATCAGACTGACTAAGTTTTGAAATTATAGCTTTTTGGATTTCTGATATTATATTTCATGTTAAACAACTTTATATTATCCTTCTCAAAACATATCTGTCGTGATCTAATGGTTATTTATGCCCATTATCATCCTAGGAGTTCCAAGTTCAAACTAATTTGTCGAATAAAAATTGTCTCCTTTAATTTTACTTAAAGAAGGAAAAACAAAAATGCATTTTGAATATACCCAGAGACACAAGTCATCGCTCTCTCGGACTATTTTAATCGCAAAATACCCCTCGATTTGTTGTGTAAACTTTTCTACCTAGAATTATTGCTTCGATGTATAAAGTGTAGCTTATTTTCTGAAATGAAATTTTATTTCCACGGTAGTTTAGGTAGGTCATTTTTTGGTTTTTCATGCAGCTTTCATAATATCTAGAAAAACCGGGATAAAATGTCGGAAAAACGAAAAATGTACGAAATGTATTAGTAAAAAAAAAAGAAAAAATATTATGACTTTTTATTTCCGCGGCTTGGTGCAGTGATCAAAAAGTAAATCGAAAATTGAAAAAAAAAAAAAAAATAAAATATGTTCGTTCTCAAAAATTCCAAAAATTTAACGTTAGGATCCGTTGAGATAATTATTGTTATACATTTTATTTTTTTTCGACGTGGCAATTCGTATATGTAGGATTTCGCCAAGGAGGAAGACATCGAATTCGGAAACGTCGTTATTTACAATGTACACAGATATTTAGCGCAATAAGTGAATGAGATGAACACAATTTTTGTTCTCCATTTGAGCGGCACGATATTTAATGATAGAACTAAATTTTAAATTCTTGACTTTGAAAAAGAAAAATACACGAAAACGTAGTAATGGGAGTTAATGGAACGCCGTCTGCGGTGTACTTCTATAATTATTGATGAAAAAAAAAAAAATAATAATAATAAGACGGCCCTCTCTCGATTAATCGAAATAACCGTGTACCCCGAACTCCTCTCGCGCAGGCCGCGCGACTGCAGCGTAATCTACTGATGTCCGCTAACGATTCATTATTATTTTTTTCATCTAGATAATTCGGATATCCGTATGCGAGGCCTCAAAACACAGAGCTACGGGACCCGCCGTCATTAATATAACTCCCGTCGGCTATCCGAATTTCTCGCGTAATCCCGTGACACTTGTACACATTTTCTCATCTGTCTTATGGTAATTCGAACGTTACACGAAAATGAGATTGCCTCCGCTCGACGTCCATGATATTACACGCGAAAACAACACCGTCATTAATTACTTACTTTTACGCGTCTCTTATAATTCGTGTTGTATACATAATTTAAACACGCCGGAATGAGTTTATAAAGTGGATTTTCGTTCGTTATGCAGAACGGCCCGTTTAAGCGGCTGCGCTCGACGTTAAAAGGCAATACTTTCGTGAAACAACGGCGTAGTAGCCACATAAATGGATCGCTCTGAGCTAACTATACTGAACTATAAATATTACACGAACACCGCGTTTTATTTTATGTAAAAAAAAAATAATAAAAAACCCATACCCGACGCATTTACATTATAATAGATAGACAGGTTACGAAACAGAATTCGTTAGTTATTCGTGTGTTCTCTCGGGTTTCGGGGATACGATCTCGGCCTAACAAATCTTCTACGATGGCACGATAACGCGTCGTCTCGCGCACAGGTATTATACAATATGTTAATCTATCGGTGACATTATTAAATTATCCCGAACGACGAATGACGTGCCTACATAATATAATGCGAGTGCGAAGCTGTAGGAAAACATGTACCGAGCTGAGGGGTTAAAACACTCGTATATTGTATATAATATTTATTCTAATAAAGTGGCCACCAAACATACGTTTAAACGTAAACCTCCGTTCCCAAAGCGCTAGAGACGCGGCAAGAACAACGGGAGTGTATAGAGATAAAAATCGAAAAACGACCGAAGACCTTATTTGTTGAATTTTGGATTTAGTTGATAAGTGAGAAAATTATTATTTTTTTTTTTTTAATTTCCTGGCAATTTTTCGATAAGGGCTACAAATATTTGTACTTCGATTAATTATTTTTCTTTTGGTTAAAAACTTTTTCTGACAAATCAGAATATAAGTTATTAACTAATAACTTATTAACAAAATGTTATTGTTTTGTTTTTTTCACCAAAACATTCAAATAATATAGATGATAATACAAAATTGTATTATCTCCGGAGATATTACAATTAACTTCGAGATACACATTTTTAGTCTGGGTATACGTTATACCAGTGATGGCCGAACGCTTTTTGGTAAATGTTTACCAAAAATATATTCTTCTGAAAAAAAAAAAAAAAAAAAGCTATCCTAATGACGGGGGCGCGTGCAGCCACTGTTATAAGTGAGAAAATATGTTTAATGTATAATAATACAATAATTTGACACAATTTTCACATTCAATAACTTCCTGCTTGGCAAAATATATACGCCACCGCAACTGTTTTTTCGGGTATTATATTTTGAATTCAATCTTGTTGCGTTTTATAGAAAAAAAAAATTCTATGCGATACATAAATATTAAATAGTGTAAAGTATTAGAGTATAATATTATGATTTATGAGTATGATATATGAAAAAAAAAAAAAAAGCTATCCTAATGACGGGGGCGCGTGCAGCCACTGTTATAAGTGAGAAAATGGGAGGTAGTAAAGGGGAAATATAATTCGTATCTGTAAGCGACGACCGTCGCTGTCTGTGAGATGTCTGTGTAATGTTGTGCTAGGCACGGTTTCCCTGCAGCGTTCAGACACGGCGTCCAGCCGCTGTCGCTATTTTGTCGAACGCCGCGAACGTGATCTCGACGTGACGTTTACTCTGTTTTCTCCGCAGTGTCGAACGCCGTAGGTTTTATTATTTTATTTTATTATTTTAGTTTAATTAGAAAAAAAAAAAAAAAATTAAACCATAACCCCGCTGCGACCGCTGTCCCTTTTGCGCGTGGTTTCAAATTTAATTTTGAACAGTATTCAATACATATTTGATGTTCCTACTACTTCAAATATATTTTCTCGAGGAAAACGAACATTTGTGATTTGTTGATATTTTGACGCTGGGCGTTTTGACGCGACACCGGTCCGGACCGGTGCCGGACGTCGGACGCCGCGTCAAACGTCGAACGTCAGGACGCTGCAGTGAAACCGCAGAACTTTTCCCGGTCTTTTTCCGATTTGATTATGCGTGTTCGGTATTGAATCACATTTCTAAAAACACAATATGCAGTTGTCAGTTAATTAAATAGGTAAATTTTTGTCCATTTTATGATTTTATTAATTTGCTTGATAATTTTGTGTCATTCTTATTTTTGTAAGTAAAATCATAACCTACTTTTGGTTTTCCAATAACAACTTATAGTAAAATCTCCACACATAGATGAAGTATTTGTTAAATATACGAATTATTACACATTACTATGTGCCTAGCTTACGAAAAGTGTACATTTTCCTATATACACATTTAATATTCACACCCGGAATACACGATGTTATTAATATTATAATATTATGCATTAATATTTAGTTGTTTGCGAGTTTGCAGATCTCTGTACAATATTTTACGATATTATGATGTTTCTGTTTCTGTTGTCGCATCTGTGTTTTGAGTATCCTCCGTCTCCTCCGCAATCCGCAGCCGTTGTATCGCGTTGCCATGCGAAATAAACTTGAAGTGTGTTGGTTTTTTTTTTTTAGTAATACTATAATAGGGTCTCAAAGTTTTTAAATTAACATAATGATTGCGTTTTGTTCACCAGCAGCACAACGTGGGCACACAATATAATTAGCTATATAAAAAATCGGAAATATTCGAGTGTTCAAATCGGAATTATAATTCTAAAACTCGAAAGTTTTATTCATTTTCGTACAGTCTTTATCCGTAGATATCTATAATATTACTCTCTCAACCTCCAGTACAGGAAACAAATATTACAGGAATTTACCCGAACATTAGAAAAAATATGTTTTAAAAATTGTTTCAACAACAGGATTGTAAGAATAGGCCCCGTTCATAATTAAATTCATCTTTATTATCTTATCGTGATTATGAATTTTTGAATTTGTATATTTTTTATCGATATTTATTTTTATTTTCTTTTGGCTTTAATTATTTTATTTTATTTTTTTTTTTTTTTTGAATTTTCTCAATTAGCCGATAATTTAATAACATAGGGTTAGGGTGATTGACAAACGTAAGAAACTCATTATCTCGGAGGAAATTTAATTATTGAGAAAATGTATTTATTTTTTTATGTGAACGCATAAAATATTAACAGCTCTAAAATGTCACATGGACGTTATCATTTATCAACCTTATGTCTGGGGCGAAACCACTATCGATTTTTGATTTTCAACAAACGATATAATTGAAAAACTCCATAAGTAGATTAGGTTTTAGTTTGAGTAAATATATTGGTGTTACTATTTTTAATTTTCGTCAACTCATCGACGGGATAATGTACTCTCAAGTTTGGTAGGGAGAGAATAACAGCGTTGTAACCTCTGAATAATGCTCCTTTGTTTCCGAGGAAAGTTAATACTTTCCGAGATAATGTGAGTGTCGTGTCAAGGATTGATAAAAGATGCGATTACTATACGAGTACAACCGTGTATAATAATTTATTTAATATCCAACTGTATTATTTATTATATTAAATTCATAGTTGGTATAACCAGGGTTGCAGAATGGATATCAGAACTGTTTTAGTCCAGTAAGTTTTATATTTTTAAATTTCAGAACCTAACGCGTGTAATACGAATCCGATATTAAACACCTATAATAAAATACTCACGAAAATTGCCATAAACCAGATACACCGGAATGTATACTTGTAAATTTATTTCTTAGTGAATTTGAATATTTTCGAAAAAATACCATTTAATTTTTTCTAAAAAAACAATATCATACTCCTCTAACAAATGTCTGCTAAGTCATTGTTGTTATTTATAATGTTACATCGACTCATCGTATTAATGAAAAACATTTTATTTATGTATGAACTCTATCTCATTCGTACTGGTGTACATTATTATTTTAATTTTATTTAAACCGATGCAAAATTAGTGATTATTTTCAAGGATTGAAAAAAATAAAATCACGTCGATCGGTTGTGACTTGCGACTTGCGAGTGGTAGCCGTACCCGGTTCGAGATATACAAACATAATTTTTATAAAACTTTAACGAAATAAATTATTAATTTAAAAAAACTATATGGCGTTTGAAATTCCACGTACAAAACTTACAAAGATAATATGGCCGATTTTTATAGTACAGCGAATCCCAACCTGAAGGTAATTACGATTTGTTGAGGGGGGGGGTGAAAAATACCTAACCTAACTAATTTTGTTTTATTTTATGTACTTTAGAGCTATTATTATTAACTCTGCATCAGTCATGTGTACTACGATTGTAAAATATTTTTTTTGGGGAGAGGGATAGTTGTTAATACCTTATTTATGGGTAATAGTCTCAAAAAGGTTGGTTTGCAGAGTGGATTGTAGATTATTTCAAATCCAGTAAATGATATCATTTTTTTTATTTTTTATTTAAGTATGTAACCAATGTATATTATAAATCATGCCTTTTTTTTTTTTTTAACAAATTCTAATATTAAAAACATCAGTAGATAAATCAAAAAAAAGTGAGACCAAAAAGATAATAAATATATTTATTAACCAATTGGTGGTTATAATAATTATAATGAGAGGTTGCACAAATATTTCATTTATATCAAAATTTAAATCATAACACAAGAAAATCAATTTGACATTCGAGAATATAATTTACTGTGAATTGTAACTATCGCATTATTTCAAATTAAAACAATTTCTATGGCCGCTGATGTTGGTGTATCAGAATTATGTCTTAAACCTTATCCTTAACCTAAAACAATAAATTCGTGTATAATTATCGTAATAAAAATATTTTCGAAATTATTAATATCCTTTGTTTTATAACGTATTATATTGTTTATAACACTGTAAGGGGTGGAGTGGGAATCAAATTCAGGCCTGAAGATTAAATTGTATCATCAATTCACCCAATAAAATACGTACCTACCAAATACAATTATTCTAGATTTTTAATTTGTACTAGCGGTGAATCCAGGATTTAAACTTGAGTGGAATTAAATACGGTTTTACTTGAGTCACGGGTCAAGATAGGAGAGATGGAGGAAGTTTTGACCTCCCTCCCGTCGAAAAATATATAAAAGTGTACAGTTTATTATAATATTATAAATGCATATATAAACCACTGAAATAAGTGTATAATATGTGTCTTGACATAACTTTTTACTAACTTTTGAGTACCTAATCAAAATATTTTACACAAATAAACTGGCCAGCACCTGACCAGGTTATAATATCAGGATTATAATAACATGATCCGGGAAATTTGGACAATTTCCTAACAGACCAGCCATACCATTGCAGGATTGTTATCCTGCACCACATTAAACCACGTTGCACGGTCGTATACTGTGAAATATGCATCGGGGCCGCATTTTAATACATGGGTCCCGATTGACTTTTTTTTTGCTTATTAGTTCTTCTTGCGCGGGTCACTATATATGGTTACAGCCTGTAAAATTTGCTTAAATTGTTATCCTACTCTACACAGTTTTATACCGTACAATATGCACTGGGGCCGTATTTGGATACATGGGCCCCGATTGAATTTTTTTTTTTGCTTATTAGTTTTTCTTGCGTGGGTCAACTATATATGGTTATAGCCTGTAAAATTTGCTCATATTTGCCGTAGAGTTGTTAAAATACGGTATTGTTTTTTTTGTAATATCATATTACACGCGTATCTAGGGCTGCATTTAACATGAAACAAAATAAAAATACCTTATTTTAACAACTCTGCGGCTTGTAAATAGTATAATGTAAATGTAACGATAAAACCCGACGGAAACCCGCTACGTTTTAATGGCGAAAAACGTTTTATCCGACAAACGAAAATATTATTCCATTTTATCGTATCGCTTTTGCCAAAATTGAAAACCTATAATAATTTTATACCGTGTTGCGTTTGTATACCGTCGATAAAACCTTATATCAACGTCCATATAAAGTCCACTCACGTACCTAATAATATAATATTATTACATTCTGCGTTCATGTGCTCGCTCGGTTATATTTTCATTTCGTATAGAAAACTATAAAAATTTAATATATTGTAAGTGCCTCAAGCTAACCTCAATAATACAGTTTTCAAGAAACTCGTCTTCTTGGTATTATATTATTATAGACCGTTCCGTTATAAACTTCAAAAGTATAATATCGTTATGTACTTAGACTTTCTTTTGTACGGCGGTGATGTTTCTGAACACAATACTAAGAAACTTTCACACATAGTTCGTCAGACGTGGTTTTGACTTTGTACTTTGATATAACCTGTCCTACCGTCTCGCGTATACGGAGTTCATAACACAATTTATTACTTTAAAAGCAAGAGTACACCGGAAACTCGACTTTGTGGTAGCAATATTTTTAATGTATAAAACTTGAATAGCGTTGTTATAATAATTTGCGAAACAAATTGTTACTTATTTTATAGCCAGATGCGTTACAATATATCTTGTTAAAGATGATGCATTCGCATAACTTATAAATTGTAAAATAAACAAATAACATCAACAAGAGTCCACTACGATAAAAATAAAATATATTCAAGAACTTTTCATCTAGATGAAAAAAAATATTATTGGTACACGTCTAGGATTCAAAAAGGTCGTTTGATTGATATCGATTGTGATTATTTGATAGAATTCGCTTTCTAGATTTGCTTTTAGATTTACAAAGGGTAAAAACACGCACTGCAGTTTTAACGTTTCGCCCTTACAAGCCATTAACCAATATTAATAATATTATAAATGAAACCCATAACGACTTCAGTATAATCACGTTATTTTTATTCGATTTTATCATCCCGTCCCGGCAGTATATCCCAGCAGTAGCATTTTCGCACTCCATCAACCTCGTATCTCCCCTATAATAACCTTTAGCCCCCTTTTTCTTTGGTCTACTTCCCCTACGGTCTCCGTAAACACTTCCGCCTATATTATTATCCTATCGTCTTTCCTCCTATCCCGTGATTACACAATGCATCCACCTTAACATATCTCTACTATATCCTCAAGGACTGTTGGGTCCTTATCGGTTTCCTTCCGCTTTGTTTTTTGTACAGTATATACTCGTATTATATTGTTGTTATTTATTGTCGGTGAATAATATTATTATTATATAGGGGCGGTCCGATACATAATCCGATACTCAATACTCGACTTTTTAACAGATATTTCACGAAAAAACTATATCTATTATAACGTCTATGGAATATGTAAAAAGCGATTAAAAAATCGGCTTTTCAACCGCGGTATAACGGTTAGTTCTGACATCAACACGTATTGGGTATCGGTTTTATATCAGACACGGATATAAAAGTGTTGTCTGCTCGTCCCTGTTTATTCGCCCTACATAATGTGTTATATTTATATAATAATCAAATAAAACCGTGTTGTTGTTGTTATTGTTGTTCGGTCGTTCAGACGTCGGAACTTTCGGCTCCAGAAGTGACAGCGTCATCTTCAGCCGACTTGCCCAAAATCGAAGAGACCGTCAAAGAGGAAATGGTGAATTTCGAGAGTGATATATACCTAATGTAGATTGTTGATAAAATTATAGATAGATATTGTAGATAGATAGATCTTATGTGTCCGTGCGTTTTATGTGTTTGACCGAAAAGTAGTCGGTTTGGTAGTGATAATCGTAACAGTAGAATTCGTGCACGCTTTACGCAGGTTCCGTCCTAATTCCGTCTTTGACCGTGTCGAAAGTATTGTTTTGTTTATTTATATAGGAACAGGGCCCGTCTACGTCGACCATGGTGGACCTTGAAAGCCAACGCGCAGAAGCGCTGAGAAAACGGGAGTACGTGGTACAGGAATTTGTGGAGACTGAAAGGAACTACGTCATGTATTTGTCAAAAGTGGTCCACGGCTACATGGCCGTTTTGAAAGATCCCATGGGGTTCGGTTTCAAAATACCCACGCCCAAGATATTGAAGCCCGCCCTACACAAAAACATCTTCGGCAACATCGAAACGATCTACGAATGGCACAGGGAGTAAGAACAATAATAATACCATGTACCAGGTTAGGTTAGGTTTTCCTTAAAGTTGGCTGATTCTCGTTTTCGTTTAATGATAATAATTATTATTGCGCTGTACAAATATCTACAATTTTACGCTGAACTAGCAAACTTGCAAAATCGATACTTTAAAAAAAATTTCTTTTAGTCTTGAAATTTAACCTCTTTAACGTGGCTTGCGCTTGAATTTAAGATTTTAATACAAACGAATTAAATGCATTCATATTTTCCATCACACCTACAGGAATGCATTCCTGTAGAAAAACCTGACAAATCATGGGATTTAAAATCGGTCAGAGTCAGAGATTTTCTTTTGATTTTTTCTGGAATTTTAAAAAAAAATTATTTGTTTTTTTTAAATATTAATGCCATTATTATGGTTTCAAGAATCATGGCACACGAAAAATCAAATTGGGCACTTCATAAACAAAAAAAAAAAAATAAAATGTATGCAGTCTACTACAGTTATAGATTAATACCGTTGACTAAATCGGTTAGTGGAAGCTTTTTAAATATTATACTTCAATACACTCGTGAAAAAATTTTAAGTCTGCCTATCGTTATGTGTAACATTTACTTTTATCAGTTATCAATTTTATTTGTGTTTTGTTAGTGTTATTGTTATAATTTTTTAATAATTTCTAATAGAAACAATATGTACTTAACAATAAGTGGTATGGTATGCTTAAAGATAATATAAATGATAAACATAGTAATTATATTGTATTTTATCTTATGGGGTGACAGTATTTTTTTTAAAAAATTTTAACTTTTATTGAAATTTAATTTTAATGGGTAAAAAAGAGTAGTCTGGAAAACATGGGAAAGCCAGAGAATCCGTCAACTTGAAAATTGTGGCAACCTTGATATTATATATAAGGAAGTACCTCTTTTTCTTTTTTTTTTTTTCAATTAACCGACAGCAGTAAAACGCGCCGACTTGTTTTTTTTTTTTTTAAAGATTTTTAACGATTTTATTTGATTTGTTTACAGTGTATTCTTGTCTGCCGTCGAAGAATGCGCCACTCAACCGCACTTATTTGGAAAGCTGTTCCAAAAATACAAAAGAAAACTTCACATGTACGTCATTTACTGTTGGAACAAATCATGCTCTGATTTAATCATGATTAATTCCTCCAGTTATTTCGAGGTAAAAAATGTTCATAAATAAATAAAATAATAGCATTACGATAGTATATGTTAATCACGATTAAAGTCACGACTTTTTCTGTTAAATATATTTTCATGGTTTCTTTTAAATGATAGACATTTTGTTTTAATGTGTACACTAAATGACTATACGGAACCAATAGAATTTTCATAATATTTTCATGGCATTTAAAATGTATGTAAAAATAATATTCTCGTTTTCCTACAGTACAATTTTGACGTTACCTTGTTGCATAGCGTCTCGATGTTAAAGTTTTTCGTATTATGTATTATAGTGTATTATTATGTACCATTGCAATATTTCGGAAAATATTAACTTTATTCCGATTTTTTTTATTGAAAACTTACGAAACAAATAGTTTTATAATATTAACTACATTACATTTTTTTTTACACTATTATTTTTAGGGGTAAAACGGCTACCTATATTGATAATTCCTTCGATAAATTAGTTAAAAAAAATAATTTTTGTTGTTATTCAAACTTTTGATTTTCATCAAGCCGTTAACGGGAAACTTTTAAGTTTAGTCGGGGCCAGATAAGTGATAGTAGTTGTTTTTGAAAAGTCTAAGCGCATTGCGCCATGCGCGATACGGACTTACCGGCTATATATTGACGTTTTCGTTATTTCAGAAAATAAGGATAGAACTGGGCTACAAGCTACAGCTGTCCGACATCCTAATCAAACCCATCCAGAGGATTATGAAGTATAAACTGCTGCTGGAGGAAATGCTCAAGTACACGAAACGGGCCGGACTAACCAACGAAATCGAAATGTTTCAAGTGGCCATAGAAATTATGAAATATGTGCCCAGAGTAGCTGACGACATGATTATTGTCAGTAAGCTAGAAGGATTTGACGTAAGCACACAATCACACCATTACCAATTACTATATTAGTATTGCGCCCACCGACCGTCTTTCTCAACTGTTATGTCCCGTATCGTTTCTAGGGAAACATAATTGCCCAGGGCGATTTGTTGTTGCACGACAACTTTGACTGTGCCCGTAAATCGGAAGATGAATTCAAAAGTACCGAATTCGAATGCGAGACTTACGAAAACATGCACGTTTTCTTGTTCGAAAAGTGCATAATATTCAGCAAAGAGGTACAGTCGAAGAATCAGTATACTAACCCGCTGTATATTTTCAAAATGCACGTTCAGGTATACATACTTTCGGTGACATTATATAATAGAGAGTACGCTAATTGGCAGTCTATTGGCGATTATAGTTAATGGTCAATATTAATATCATGTTTCTGTTTTTTGGCAGATCAACAAAATGTATGTGAAAAAGAAACAATGTCCGGACCGTTCGCCTAACGAATTGCTTATCATCGAATCGATGGGGGGCTTAAAGAAGCCGCCAATGTGGATTGTATGCAGTATAACCAACCCTAAACTGCAATCCGAATGGTGGCTGACTCTTAATGAGATGCAAAAACAAAATCAGGAATTCTTAAAAGCTATAATGTCCCCTATAACGTATCAAAGACAACTCACCGAAGAGGCTGCTAAATCATTAGATCGAAAAGATGACAAAAAACAATAAAAATAATATAATAATAATAATAATAATCACTATACTATTAGTGCAGCAGTTGCACCACTCTTTTAGCACATAACAATTTATTAAATCTGACCGCATTCTCAGGCAGATTAAATATTATTACTATTAATTTTATCAAGACGACATTCCTATTTTAAATTTATCTAAGTAGTTATTAAACATACCTAATCGAAGGAATAAATGAATAATTTTTAAGATAACATCAATGTTCGAGCAAAACTCATTTTAAATTTTAGAGCTTTTTTAAGATATTATTAATTTTTCTTTCATTTCTGTAAGAACGAACGTCTATTTGATGGAAATTAAAATATGAATAAAAAAAAAATGATGAAAAAGGTTGAATGTTTAAGTCAAATGTTTACTAATTATGAATTTACAATCTTTTTTTTTTTTTGTTTTTTAATTATAATAATATTTTATTTTTGAATCCTGAGCAGATTTGTATTCAGTTATTCATATTATTACTAAACGTAAAACATTTTTAATATAACGTTAAATATACTAGATAGACGGAAATCGGAAATGAGATCATTTATATTAAAAGTTAATTTTAAATTAATTTAATATTGTTAATTGTAATTCAAAAAAAAATTTATGCTAATTGTTGAATATTAGTTAATTAATAATAAAAATAAAAAGATATTGTTTAAATTTTTGTAGGATAATTATTTATTTTTTTTATTTTTTGTTTTTTAACTATAATATTATTTTATTTTTGAATCCTGAGCAGTTTTGTATTCAGTTATTCATATTATTACTAAACGTAAAACATTTTTAATATAACGTTTAATATACTAGATAGACGGAAATGAAATAATTTATATTAAAAATTAATTTTAAATTAATTTAATATTGTTAATTGTAGTTTAAAAAAAAATTTAGGCTTATTGTTGTATATTAGTTAATTAATAATAAAAATAAAAAGATAATGTTTAAATTTTTGTATGATAATTATTTATTTTCACACGATTAAGAAGTGTGGGACTCAGAACTGCATAGTTTCCCAACTATAAAGAACAGGTACATTTCGTTTTGTACTTCGTCTTACAGTGACAACTTTGATAGTCTTGTATGCCCATAAGACTATTGCAGCCTGCATCTTCTCGAAATAATATCTCTTTTTCTCCCGATGATCCAAGAAGAGTTTTGAGATCCAACACAATTTCATTTATCTGTTCGTATTGTTAGCGCTGCAGCTGCAATACTATCGCCGTTTAAATAACAACATATTCTCCGCCGTGTAGAAATGATCGATAATCATACCAAACAATTAACAAATAACCATATAAACTGGTTTGTTACACGTAACCTACGTAATTTATTCTAGAAAATAACGTTATTTTGGATTGTAACATCATTTACTGTAACGTACATATTATACAACACGATTACACGATTGTTTTTTGTATAGATAAATAACGCTCGGAACAACATTGAGGATTCATTTACTACACGGACAATATTTGACGGAATTCCGTTTATCATTTGGCAATCAAATAAATGTATAATTTATTATTATAAAAGTAATAGTTTTCCAGAGTACAACGATAATTCGATCAATATTGTCGCGTGATAAACGGGGCTCTACTTAAAAATTTTGGGGTCCAGGGTTAATTTTTCGATGGTGCCCTTAAATTGAATTCAGTTTTTTCTCTTGTCCAGTTCCGTCACTAAACAATCAAAAACAATATAACGAGTTTCAAATCTCTAATTTTTAGATTCTGAGCAGAGCGAGGATTGTATTGGTTTTACAACGAATTATTTTATCAGTACACCTTATAAAACATAGTACTTTTTCTGAAATGAAATCTACTTAAGGTGGTAATTTTTGTTTTATTTTTCCAGGAGTTTTTTCAATAAATATCCATTTAAACATGGGACAAACGAGAAATCAGAAACAATTTTAAACAAATATTATTAAAGAAAATATAAAATGATAAGTAATTATTTTACCATAGTGTGACACACAAGCTTTAATGGGGATGGATTATTCCCTAGATAACATCGTTTTTCACACGGATTAATACAATTTAATTTAAAACGACTGTTACTTAGAAATTATTCATCGGATATAAATATGTGATCTTAAATTATACAATTTTCTGAAAATAATAAAATAAGGTTTTTTTAAATTTTTTTACAAAACAAAATTTAATAAAAATATAATTATTTGTAGTCCTTATACCTGTGACTTACTCCGCTCACTGCTCAAAATTGTTTTTCGTAAGTCAATCGTTAATAGCGTTGCGTACATTAAATTTCGAATTCTCACGTATAACAGTGGCTCAACCAAATAATTTTTTTTTTGCTCAATTTTCCTTATCATCAGTATAAGAAAAAATTTTTTTTTGATAATTCGTTAGGTTTTATTCGATTTCCCAACTTTATCTGAATGGATAATAATATTATCGATTACTGATCAAATAACCATTTAGAATTCTGTCATAGGTGGTATTTTAAGTAAACATTTTGTGCTTCAACAAATTTAAATACAGATTATTTTACAACCAAATTAATAAATAGAGACCGTGGTTTTGAAGGGGCACGAGTCTGCAGCCCCCTTAGCTCCCCTCTAGGTAGAGCTCTGATGATAAATCTTAAATAAAATTATTCATAGAGATGCCACTGTTGTAGTGGAATAGTTGGGAAGGTATGATAGAAAATGGAATGTAATATCTGTAACGGGGACTGGAACCGGAACCTTTAAAATATTTGGAACCAGAAACTAACCAGAATCTATTTAAAAAAAAGTATAACTACCGGAACCTAAATTTAAAAAATTATACGCAAATGTGACAAAGACAACAGCAAAAATGTCGTTATTTCAGTTTCAATTTCTCTATCGGCACCACTCTGTATATATGACAATGACACATTGAAATTGTTATAATAATATTTTTTCTTACATAATGGCTATGTTGAGGGAATAAAAATAAAAATATACTTTTTCTTTAAACCGATGTCCCCCCAAAAGACAAACTGATTGAAAAAAAAAAATTAACATAAACAGCGCTAGAAAAATCCGCCGAACACGATGAAATTATAAATTTGAATAAATCTGTAGGTGTATAAATTATATATGTACCAAATTAATGCTTATGAGTTAAGACCGGATTTAATTGCATTTAAAACACACGCAAATTGCATAATAAATCGCACTATAAAAATGCAAATTTTATGTAAAAAATGTAATAAATATTACTTTTTTAAATTCAAATTGATAATTAGATACATTTCTAAATTATTTTGATTAAAATTAAATCTTCTATTACTTAAAATATGTTTGTTCAAAGAAAATCTACGTTCTATGTCCGCACTAGTTATTGGTGCATATTTAAAAAAGTTTTAAAAAGTAGGCGTCACATCTAAATTATCATTGGCTTTACCTGGCATGACTAGCATCATCTGTTAAACTTTGAATCACGTTTATAAACTCTTTAAAATTATTTGCATAGATAAGTGCAGCATTTAACCATGTTCCCTATCTTGTAATAATAGGTTCCGATGGTAAAGGTATAGCCGGCATTTCTTTTCTGTATTTATTTATTCTCGATGGTGATTTTAGGAAAGCTTTTTTTCTTGAAATTAACGAAATAAGATAACTAAATGCATGTGTGAATATGTATTTAAATTTTAAATAGCTACTTAATATATTATCATTGTTAATCAATTTATTAATGTCGGGATACAATTTTCAAATTTTCTCTAGACCTCTATTAACTGCGTGCGCCACACATGTACTATGAATTAATTTCGGGAAAAATATATTTAATGTTTTTGCTGCTTTGATCATATAAGTACCAGAATCACTTATAAAAAGTAATACTTTTCGTTTAATACCAGGGTATATTTTTTAACGAGAAATTAATTAAATGACAAATAGTTTCATAGTTGGTGGATTCTAGTTCTTTACATGCAATTAAATATGAATTACTAGGCGTCCTATCTAATTTATCAACGAAAATAGTATATTTTATTATACAAGAAATTAAAAAAAAAATGTGTACAAACCTCCTGGATCGGATTAGGTTTTATTTAAAAGAACTACAACCGAAAGAGGACCTATATTTTTTTTTTTTTCAAATAACCGGAAACGTAAAAGAACCAGTCTAATAAATTTTTTTGTGATCCTTAAGAACAACCTTTTAACTCTTTAACTTCCTGAGTAAATGTGGTTAAATACAGAACGTTACCTTACTATGTTATTGAAATGGAAAAACTAAATATGCGATGAGCAATTTCTAAAATTTTTTTTTGGAGTAAGTTGAATTACAATAAGAAAGCAATTTCCAGTATTAATTCAAAATAATCTGTCCTTTGTTAATGGATTCGGGTGCAGCCACTGTTATTAAATATACATCTGAAAACAACGATAAACCATTACTAACGAAAAATGATTCTAAGCGGAATTCAGTTGATAGTGATGCTTTGGTAATAATATATATGTCATAATACTATAATATAATATCAATATGGTAAATTAATTAAATATTTTCTTTAATAATATTTGATTAATGTACCAATTTTATCGTTTTTCCTACGTTTTCCAGTTTTGTAAAAAACTCTTAGAAAATCGAAAAATGACCTCCTTAAGTACCTTCTTTATCAGATTTCCTTTCAGAAAAAAGTGCTATTATTGTAAATCGGAGCAAAATTACTTGTAAAAAGTTATTCACAAAGAAAACAAATTACGAAATATTTTTCAACTAATACTTAAATTTTATACATTTTCCTCCATTTTTTTCAGTTTTTCACCTTTCTTGAGAAAAATCATTGGAAAATTAAATTTTAACGAAAATCGTTTAAGTAAAGAATGATGTGAAACAAATCTAATTTTTAAATTTTTTTCTTTGAAAAATTGCTGATTTTAAGAACGATGGTGAAATTAGTATGTGAGTGAACAAACTAAGTTTTGGAATTATAGTTTTTTGAAGTTATGATATCATGCGGATATAATATGTTCCAAAAATAAATATATAATGTCTTTTTTAAAAAATGATTGTCGTAATCTAATGATTAGGCATACCTCTTTTTACCATAAAGGTCATGAGTTCTAATCCGGGTTTTTCAAAATTGTTTGCGTGTATTTTTGCATTTTTTATGCATTTTGGGTTTACTTAAAAACCCACGCCATCGCTCGCACAGACTATTTTAATCGCGAAATACCTCTCAATTTGTTGTGCAGACTTTTCTACCGGAAATCTAGCACCGGCGTATTAGGTTTTTTTTTTTAAAGAAAATGTTATCTTTATGGTAATTTAATTATTTTACCATAATAAAAAATATATATTGTTGACTCGATATTGATGCTTTCACTATTAACTGAACCACGCTCAGAATCGTTTTTTCGTTAGCAATGTTTTGATCTCTAAGTAGCTACAACAATGAACAAATAAGGGCATTCAGAACGGACTGGAATTAAAGAGTTGAATATAGGGGATTTTTTACGTTTTTTTGTATTTCGTGTATAAAAACTAAAAAAAAAAAAAAAATACTCGAAAATATCAAAACCAACCGACAGTTCAATAAATTCCGGAATATTTTTTAATTTCAGTTTTCATGTCACTCGATTGTGGAAATTATTTTAGTAATATTGATACGATTTACCGCGCCAATGTCATCGGGGAAAATGTTTTCGAAATAATCGAATTCGTCCGCCGTCACGGCGGTGGAGATGCAACGGCGTTTTCGTCGTTCTCGTTCCTCTCTATTTTCGGCCATATAATATGACGATCGCGTACGATACGCTATTCGAATACTGTGCCGTGGCGCAGACTTTTCGCCCCCCCCCCTCCCTCCCTCGTCCACACGGCAGTAGATACAAAAACAGTATATACCCGCGTGCATCGAAAACCTTCGCGGGATTATTTAAGAAAACCGCAATTTTCGTCTCTCGACACGTCCGGTCGGCCGCGGGCCGGGCTTGATCCGCAACTCGCGGATATTAAAGCCCCTCGTCGTTTCGCTTCTATATATTTGAAAAGTACGAAAACGGCGGTCGCCCCGTCAATACAGGTCTTACGTATATATATATATATATATATTTGTTTGTTTGTTTGTTTGTTTGTTTGTTTGTTTGTTCGGCCGGTAATCCCAGGTAAACACCGTAAACGTGTTTATACGTGCGGGCGGACGGTCGGCCGCCGGTGGTCCGAAGAAAACCTATTTCCGTTTTTCCCGGCGCTTTTTTTCCGCCACACCGGCAGTTTATACGTATAGAAATACGATCGATTGTTTGTGGATTTAGGACGCGCGCATTAAATCCAAATCGCGAACGTAACACGGTGTCGTACGCACACACGTCTCACACGTCGCGAGTCGCGAAAGCCTTTCCGATCTCCGGAATATCCGGTACTTCCGGAACGTCTCGCGGCCGACCGACGAGCGTACATCCCGGGCTCGTGCGCCACCGCCGGTGCGTAATAACGCAAACGAGAAGGGAAAACTTTCGAACGAGAAAAAAGTAATTTCCGTCAGCGTTACGCCCGCTGTCTACGTAGATGCACACGCGCGTAATACTTTTACTTACTGTACAGTTACGTTGCGGACCGACAACAAATCAATCGTTTTATTATTCCCATTACTCGTGTGTGTGTGTGTGTGTGTGTGTAATGTATACGGACGAGCGAAAAACGGATTTAAATTTATACGTAGGTTTATTTAAGACGGATCGCAATTTCCGGTCCGGCGAACGCTGTGTGGGTATTACCATAAAGCAGTAAGGCCGAAAGACCATCGCTGTAGGAAAATGCGCGAGATCGTTTTCAACACGCGTAATTTCCGTCGTTCCGGACAAGGCTTGATTTTTGTTCGGGGTTCTAGAACCGAGTAAACTATAATTACTATTCGTTTTTAGATTCCGAGTAGACAACAAATAAGAGGTATTGTTGGTTTCACAAAGACTATTCGCAACTAAAGTGATACATTATTTGATTATATTTCTGTAATTCTTAACGGGTTTTTTTTTTTTAAATAAAAATAAACCCGACCACAAAATAAGCGTCAACGGTATTTTAGTTTTTTTTTTTTTTTTGTTTTACCGAGCACGTGGTCTTATGACCTACAGGGCATTGACTACAAAGGTATTTCTACTACAAACCGGCTCCGAGGCTACAAGACTAATACTACAACTACTACAAAATTAGAATTGAAAATGTGACGTCCCATAAAGCCCGAAAAATTCGCTGAAAATTCAGAACAATGCAACTAATTATATTATTATATCAACTGTTTATATTATTAATACACTTTATAATAACATTAAATTAATAATTGTCAACAAATGCGAAGTAAAATTACACGAAAAGAATTTGTAACAAAACGAGACATTCGTTATCTGGGTTTGAAAATTTGTCCGAGAATACAATGAGAGTGATAAATGGTTTATACGTGCTTGAAGTTGGCCCTCGCCCTTTATCAAAACTAGTTCCGAATAGTGCTAATATTTTGCAAGTAATCGGAAAGAATTTGCAAGATAATAATAATGGAGTTGAGGGTTGAACCGAGCCCGCGAAGTTTATATAAACCAGCCTTTACATAGGAGGCTTAATAAAGTGCCTACACCGAGACCACGTAAGACGATGGCCGGACAGCTGAAGTGTTTTCTTTCGTTTCGGTCATATCACCGTCCCGTAGAGGCGGGGTGGTTGACTTGAAAATGCTTAACAAATTGCAATCAGTGTTTTGACATCGGTTTGAAGCGTTTAGAGTACCACGCAACGACTACGTGAAATTAGCCCTCGCTCGGTTCAACCCTTAATAACTCTTATTATTAACTAGTTTTAATAAAGTGTATGGGCCAACTTCGCGCACGATCGTTTGTTATTTAAAACAAATCTCACTAGCGTGCGCAAAGTTTAAAATACAACTGGAATACTAAATTTTAGATCAAAAAACATTCAAAATAATCGAATAATAGTAAAAATAACCCCGGTAATTATAAAGATCTCATTAAAAAAAAAAAAAATTAATAAATAAACAAAGCGCCATGCTATGAGACAAAACGAGCACCAAACATAATCTTGTTGCGTAATATAAAACACACGGTTTTAGATAATATACCGTTGAAAATATATGATTATATAATAAAGATATTTTAACGATCGTTTTGCTAAATGAAGCCTGGAAGATTCACGTTTTTTTTTAAAAAAAAATACAAGTACTTACATAATATTTGTATGCATTTTATAATATTTCTTGTTGAGTTTCTAATGTTTGAATTTCAGTTACCTATAATTAAATTCGGTTTATTTAAAATACCTATAGGACTAACCTAATCCTGTAGACATTTTTGAGTTATTACTACACCAATGTTATTATAATTCTGTTTCGACTTAACAAGTTTATTACACTGTTATTCCGTACTTGTATATTTGATAAATTACACAATACACTATTTATCGGTTAATATTCGTGTGTATAATCAATTATAAACTAATTGAAACGGGTTTTTGAATTGTATTATATGTACATTGATTACAATTTATCATAACATAAAGTTTTAATAATACCTACGGTAGGACAGATAATACAAGGATAAAGTAAAAACAAAATTATTAAAATGGAAAGTAAATAATTATAATAAATAAATATACGAATAAAAAAATTGTATACATACATTTTTTAATTTTATACATGGGTTTTGCATCATACGGAAAAAAATTGAAATATCACCCCCCGGTAATGAGGCCAAATATCAAAATTAAGGGTCGCAAAGGTCTGATGACCAATCAATCAACTTAATTTTGACTTGAGCTTACTCGGCACACTTTTCGACATTTTCAACAGTTTTCCCGGAGTGTTTTTATTTCTAATACATTTTTATTTTTATTTTTTATTCCGAGGTCACTGACATTGGTATTACGAGTGGTTTTTGACTGCGATGAATAATATAAAATAAAAATAATAATTTAATAATATTTTGTCCTTAAATATAAATTAATAATGACTAAAAGCCCACGAGAAAAAAAAACTATCATAATATAGACACGTGATTGAATTGGATAATAGTGTGATAGGTACGATAAGTATAATATGATGCATATTATGCAGTTTACGTAACACACTCCTAGAACAGTCGTCATAATATGCAAGTACAGCGTATCTCAAAACCAGAACTTCTATATAATATTCTAAATCCTTTCTATCGGCATGTTTCGATATAGGCATAATAAATGCATTATAAATATTTAAATTCGTCAAACCGGTCTGTTTTCGAAACATGCATTAGGTATTATCGTAAATACGCCTCATCGTAATCGTATTCAAACATTTCCCAAAGAATTCATTAGTTCTATAATAATTTTATTCGTAGTGAAGTGTGCATAATAAGTCTACTTAAAAAAAAAAAAAAATTAAAATAAAAAGAACCATAAAAAAAAAACATTCACCTTGTAGACAAAATTATAATTTTTTTTTTTTAACTTTATTTCCGTGTATTTATAATACCTATATTTTAATATTAATTTTCTTCGATATGTTCAGTGAATTGATATAAATAAATAAAACTGGTTTCCTCGAATACTTGTGTTGGCCTTTTCTAGACGTGGTAAATTTTCAAAACATTCTTATAATATTTTTTAACAATTTATAAATATTATTTGAAATATTTGTGACTTCATTTTTATTTGATAACTATTATGTAAATAAAATTATTTGAATAAACAATTAAACGTTATACTTTATCGTGTAACAAATCCTTGAAATATACTCTAAAATCGCAAAAAAACATAAAATATACTCTAAAAATCCTAAAACGCCAAAATACGCAAATAAAAAAAAAAAAAAAAAAATCCAAAATAAAATTGTGTTTTTAGACTCGTTAGGTCACGGAACACATTTTGGTATCAATTAGCTAATTTTTGTCCAATCAATAAAAATATGCAAATACATATGTAATGCATCTGCCCTATTAATCAGTATCAGCTCTTTTACCGGTACATACCTATAACAATAGACCATACGTAGGTATGGCCTATTTTTAAAAATGTCATACGCTATAATTAAAAAATACGATTTGGGCAAACGCCGTATAATCACCAGTGCACCAGTGATTTATATGTTGAAGACGAAAATGATTTACACCTGTAGTTATTATCACCTTGTTCACACGTGAATATGGCTTATACATTTTCTCACAATCAATAATCAATATTATACTTGTGCAAATAATATTATAGCACGTAAATCGTATAGTGCGTTTCCATACTGATTTGTCATGGAAAATCTGGAAGTGCTAACATATTGAACGTGGCACGCAGTTTCCTACAGAATCGACGTGTACATTTAGAAAAACCGTCCAAATGTTTCAAAAGAGAAATGTCATTGTACCTAAATATTTACTGTAAACGTGCGGTAGCAAAATAGGCGAAAGTAAACCACCCCTGTGAATGACGCGGAAAATATATACGACGGAAATTGCTGTGTTAATATTAAAAACGACGACGACGACGACGCCGACGTGTAAATCGAATTTCCACACTGTCTATGGTTTTGAGTCATGAATTTTACATTTCTAGCAAGCGTGGAAGCTTTTATCCTACATTGTCAAAGAGGCGCAATTGAGTGTATATGATGTGATTTATTCTATCTGAAAACACTTTTAGCAAAAAGGTAAAATTACTGAGGAAGAAAAAAAAATCTTTACTCGACTGAACTTTATAGGCATCGAATAAAGTAGGTGGGTATAAAAGTAATTGAATATGTAAGGCACTTTTACAGTACAGTAGTTTTTTCGTTTTCTCCATCAATATGTTCGTCTAAAAGTGTGTGTATCATATGCCTTACGAAAAAGGTACCCAACTATAAAATTGACTGAACACGTGGTGTGTATTTTATTTTAAAATTATACCGAGGGTAAAAGACCACTGCACAGCGATACCTACTATAACTACACCAATCGCTGTAATCTTTAACCACTGATAACGCTAAAGCGTTGCTTATACACCAGGTTGGCGCTGTGTTAACGGGAAAGTCTCTTAACTTCGCTTTATTTGTATAAGGTGTAAATCAAATTACCCGATATCTTACATTCTCAACTTATAGCAGTAATTGTTAAAATTTGTTTTATTATTTAATTTGCCCCAAATAATCGTTGATATTTGCTCTACAATGCTATAGCTTATAATTTATAATTTATTTTTATATATAATTCATCATTAAAAAAATAAATATAATATAATTAAATTAATAAACATAAACATCTTTTGTAAAACAAATACGTGCATACTACGCTCAGAATGTGAAAGAAAAAATTATTCAGCGTAACAGAAAAAAAAAAAAAAAAAAAACGTTAATACTTTCATGAGGGTATGATTATTATTATTGATACGAGCCATTTTATATGAAATAAAATGTATTATTATACTCACGAAATTACTCGTTGGTCAATAATGCGAGACAGTCGTCGTCAGAATAACGGAGGAAAAAGAAATTCCACTCGTCATTCTATCGTAGTGCTTCATTGTTCGATAAAATCTGGTGGTATTATTTGACCTGAATATATACGGGGAAAAGGTATTTAATCCCTTCACGAAATGTGGCCGTCGGATATTTGAACAGCCTACTCCCCATTATATTACGGTTAAACCACGGCGACGCAAGGGAACAATATTATTTAATTTAATATCTGCCGGCCCTGTTTATTGTCACTCGGCGCTAGAAAAAGGCCGCGTGTCCCGTCCAAATCTAAAATTAATATTTACTCACACGCAGGCTTCTAACCTAAGCAAAATTGCTTGTAGATAGAAATATTGTCCATGGAAAAATTAAGGCCAAAATATTTTTTAACTGATAACAAAATTTCGTATATTTTCCCGTTTTTTTCATTTGTTGAGGAAAAATCCTTAAAAACTGACCTCCCTAAAGTACCCTCCCAAGTAAAATTTCCTTTTAGAGAAATTTCTATCATTTTTAAGTTGTAGTAAAATTACTGGTAGGATAGTTTTCCACAGGAAAAAAGAAGGCCAAGATATTTTAAGCTAATACCTACATTTCTTACATTTTCCCGTTTTTCCAATTTTTTTTTTTTTTGGTTTTTCATATTTATATTGAAAAATATGGCGAAATTGAAAAACGGGAGAAATTTCTCTATAGAGGTACCTCCCCACACCGATTTCCTTGAGAGAAAAGATGCTACATGTTAAAATCGGGGTAAATTCTCTGGTAGAAAAGTTGTCCATAGAACATCTCTGTAAAACCATAAGTTTCTTCGCTCCATTCATAATATAAAATCAATAAAATTATTAAATTTTTATGTGAAAAAAAAGACCTTAAAATCGTTGTTAGGATTCTATATTAGAAGTGTTGATTTACCGATAAATTTGTGACTAGATTATTATTTTTTATTTTTGAGAATCTGTTATTAGTATACAAAAATAACTTATAGGTAAAAAAAAAAAAAAAGAAGAATTTGAATTTAATTAGTGTTAGTTTTGATTTCGCATGCAGTCTCGTGTAATATTATCAATTAGGTTAGGTGAGATGACATTCGAAAAATCTTGGTAAATTTACCTTTTTCTGCGTTTGTGACTAGATTATTATGTTTTATTTTTGAGAATCTGTTATTAGTATACAAAAATAACTTAAAGGTAAAAAAAAAAAAAAAGAAGAATTTGAATTTAATTAGTGTTAGTTTTGATTTCTCATGCAGTCTCGTGTAATATTATCAATTAGGTTAGGTTAGATGACATTCGAAAAATCTTGGTAAATTTACCTTTTTCTGCGTTTTTGAACTCCATGGAATTCAGTTAAAATGTTAAACAGATTCGTATAAATTCCGCTTCGAATGATGGCAAACAAGTTCAAATGCAAGTAAAATCATCTCTAAAATTTGGTTGCTTTTTACTAATGTATTCGTCTACTATTATATTCGTATTATTATAATTCGCAACGAAAAATAATGTAAGGTAAAAATGAACTAAACTAATGGTGTACCAAAGCAATTTTCATTCTAGAAGGACAGCCAAATTTAGATTTACAAAATTTCGATCGATTATTGTAATAATTTGTTATTTTTACCACGTCGTTTGGGCCGATTGTCATATAACGAAAAAAAATTCTATATTTCACCGAAACGGTTAAATTTCGGGTGCGAAATATTCCCCCGAAAATATTGATTCACCGTTATTACCCTTGGCTTTTGTAATATTTTATTTCAGTGCACCAACAATAAAAAATTTTAGTATTTTTTGACGATTTTTTAGATTTCGTTTATATTTTCAATCACAGAAATAAACTATAAAGCTGTGTGTACTACTTTGTAACATGGGTAAACTACTGTAGTAAACGGTAAGTTTTATAAGTTATAGGATATATCCATAAGATATAGGATCATTTAATTTATGTATGTAAAGAAATAACGATTAATCGTTGCAACCAAATAATGATTCTGAGCAGAGAAGTAGAGTGTTTTACTTTGTAGCCTTATGGTAACCTAGAAAATATCATGTAACTCGAATGCAATGCATATGAATTTAATATATATGATTTGTAAATTCATATTGTATTGTCAAGGATGAGTATTTTAGAGATTTTAACTTTCAACCCCCCCCCCCCTATCATATTAATGTACAATTTTCACCGACATTCCAAACGAATTGAGCTTTTTTATCGGTTTACTGTTCTAAATGAGAAATTCCAGTTATCATATTATACAAACTATTACAAATTACAATGGAAATATTAAAATTTACCGATATACTGTTATGAAATTTCAAAAACTGTCAACAGAATACTAGTTTGCTATATTATATTACGCTAATGAATCGAGTATGTATTTCAACAAACCACTGTAACCAGATATTATTAAGTATGACAAATTATTATATTAATCGAGAGAAAATAATATTGCATCGCATTACTGTTAAAAATACTATAATATTGTGTGTGCTATTTATAATAATTCGTATAAGTTCCCGTAATAGAATAGAAAATATTATGTTTCGATCTTATTAAATAACTAAAAAAAAAAACATATATATTATTATATAAATTACCTAGTCAAATATTGACGGTTTTTATGATGAAAAAATATAAATTTTTATTTACGGCCTGTAGGCATTAACCAAATAGTTCATCTGGCTCGCTGCCACATGCCTATTATTATGATTTTAAAATTTGTCTCGTGAAAAAACGAGAGGATGTCATTTAAAAAAAATAAAAGTCGGTCGGCACTTATAAGTATTGTTTTATTAATAATTTTGACTTTGAGTTACTATAAATACTGAAACGACAAAACACATTTGTAAAACTCAATCGAGAACCACGAACAAAATCATATCGAATACAGATGGTACTCGCGGCCAAGGTAAAAATAACAATTTTTAAAACGTATGCGTAATAATATTATCGTATCGCCAGTATAGCCACACGTTATTTTGGAATACGCGATTTTTACTAAATAAAAATCTAAAAAAAGCCACCATTTATTTTTGTTTCGTCGTCACGTATTAATATTGCGTTTTATATTAAGCTCGCTTCATCTGTATCGCCTATATTCTGTCTGCTTATCGAATTGATTTACTCTAATAATTATTAAGAGACATAGAGAATATTATTAAAAAAGTTAAAGAGGTGCAACGACCACCAATTTTCATTTTTTTCAAACGTAATTTTTATGTATTTATATATGATATATTACGTATATAAATATATTTGTGTAGAGAATCCACGTGTATGTCTTGTTGTTGCACCCACATCTTCAATTAATAATTTAGCCAGTTTGACGTTCGAACAGGAGTATCTCCAGACTTGACTATGGGGGGGGGGGGCGAAATAATTAAATTTAATATTAATGATTGGTAAGAAGAAAAATTATGTCAAACAATACTTCTGAACCAATGAATATGTCAAATGCCAATGTAAATCAACTTCTCTCGGGGGGAGGGGAGGGGAGGGGAAGGCGATGGCCTCTATCGAGTCTCCCATAAGAACAAATTGTATTATATATTTTATTATCTCGAACTCAAAAACTTATATAAAAATAAAATCTCAGGAGGTATTGCAATGAGTATCTATAATCTTCCATAATAATTATGTATCTACGGAAACATATATTAGTAAAAAAACTAAAAACGAAATAAAGAATTAACGTTGGGTTCTATCCCCGAATGGCCTCCATCCCCTCCTCATATGTAACACGCCGTGTTATTTATACAAACATTGTCAAATTTGCTAATTATGACAAAAACAAAAAAAAATGTCCCCCCCCCTTCCGAGTCGAAAAAAGTAGCGCGCTAATTTGTAAAATACAAGTGAATTTAGCACACTACACTAGAAATAAAAAAGTATAGCCACGAAATTCTATAAATTAGATAAGAAATCTATAGGTGTTTTGAAAAAAATGAGACAAATTTGTTCCTATTATTTGTTTAATCTAAATTGCATATACGTTGGAAAGTAGTGTATTAGCGCGTATTGGCTTATGTACAAGAGTGTTTCAAAATTGAATTCACTTGTATTTAAAACTATACAAAATTGACCTGAGCCACGAGACGAATATTCGGCCGAAGGAATGAGAATATTGGTACATTTCCAAAAACGACCGCACAAGTCGGACGTTCGTGTAAAATATTTGGTAGGCATATAAACTACTTAATTTTACTGCTGCACGTGTTTTTTTTTTTTTTTTTACGTTGACGCGACCACTCGAGCCCGCAGCGAGCTTACGAGAGCTATCTCGTATAACGAGAGGCGTTATCGTGCAGTGTATTTAATTAAATATTTTTACGGTAGATATTTTTTGTACGATAGTCAAAAAAAAAAAATCGTAATTCGTCGGCGGCGGCACGCAGCTGTACAGCTGGTATCAAAATTAATGTGCCCGTTTGTTGGTGGCGTAGGTATTTCTCGACAAAATCGAATACATACCAATGTCACTGTATCATATTACAAAAACGTTTATAGGCCTTGCATCGGTAACGAGTGCGGGAAACGAAAATTAAATATTCATAGAGTAGACCATAAATTATACCGTATAATATATAGCATATATATGCCATTAGAGTAAAAACAAGAAAAAAAAAAAAAAGCGTAAAATATTCGTGACTATAATATTACTGCAAGCAACCATTATTTTTAATCGTGGCGCGTAGATAAAAAAAAAAAAAAAAAATAAACTCAATTTACATAATTTAAATTTTTAAGTAGATAATAATGTGTTCTCGTACAGACGTGTGATTTGTGAATTCAATCTTACCGTTTATAATATGCCTATATAATGTTCAAATAATCGAAAATCCCGCACTATCAGGTTTTCCACTCAGAAATAATGTTTAATTCTACGTGGCCGAAAATTATTTTCTCTTAACAAAAAAAAAAAAAAACACACTAACCTATTCGTACAATTTGAATTATTGGACGTGATAAGTAATCAAATCTCCATACTCGTACCTGATTTACACGTTATTCTGTTTTAAATAGAAAACTTTTTAATGGGAAAAAAAAAAAATACAAAATATTAGGGACGTCACGTTTGTGTTGATCAGCTTTTTGAACGTCGATCTTGAAATCCCGATTTAAAAATGTTGTAACTTTTGTACACGTGATTAATATCATTTATTCGAAAAACTATAGTATTATTTAAATGCCAAAGAGTGAATTGAAATGTTTAATGTAACGACGCGTCGGCCTCAGTCTTCGGGTTACATAATATAATTATGAAATAACGAATAAAAAAAACCCCCCGAAGACGATGTCTCACGCGGAAACTCGTAATTACAACCATAAATATTTTCATTTTATTTTTTGGCTTTGAATTAATAATTCTATGATTTCGGAACCCGAGAGTTTGTCATTCCATTTCAACCCCCGCGGAACCGCTTTTTCATATCCTAGTGCCGGGAGAAGCCGACCGTGCCCCTCGCACAGGTCAAAAATAGACATTTAGAGACGCCGAACCGACACGAGGCGATAGAGCATTATTTATTATCACTCGTAACCCGAATTCGGGATTTTCTAATTCCGTTATTTTAACCCGGTTTTACCGATGCGAGTGGCATACAGAAATTAAAATACGGTTTCTGGTTCGAATAAAATTTAATTACAAATTTACCGCATTTACTGCCCGTTAGTCTAAATTCTAGCCAACGGACAAAATACCGAACAATTAAAGACGAGACAATTTTCTATTTGATACGTCGATTTTTTTTTCCCCATAAAAAATATCGTCAAACAAAAAATTTACATCCACGTTAGTTTTTGGAGCTGACTGGCTGTTAGATATCTGCTTTACTTTTGTCGTACAAGTCGAATAATATTGTAGTACACGCTTTCATGTTGACGATACGTTTTACGATTGGCGACAAAAATCTTTAATAAAATTTAGTGATTTTTTTTTTACATTTATTTGGCGTATATTTTTGATTAATTTCACTGCATTTTTCGTTTTTTTTTTTCTGTACCTGCAAACCAATTTTACAATACTGACATCCGTGTTAACAATAATAGTAAATAATAATTATAACATAATTTTTTTTTAGTTCTGTACAAATATTTTGAATTAGAAGCCGAACGTAAAGAATTGACCAATTTATATTTATAAAATATGACAAAACATTAAAATTACACGAATAGGACAGAAAACTTGCTTAAAAGAACACAATGTATATTTGTATCGGACGAGAACCGCCGCGCCGTACTGTAACCGTTCACACTCATTTACTTTTCAAAAAAAAAAAAAAAGTAACAATAATAATAAAATAAACGTCGAACGACGAATAATGCAAATAGTAATCAAACGGTTTTAACGAACGTCCCGGTGCGGTTAAATCGATCACATTTTGGACTCGCGTATCAAATAATATTGCAGAACGTCAGCGACAGGACGCGATGCAGCTGCGGTCTTTAAACATTATTTCCACGTCACAAAACCGACGCGGCGTAGCAAAAGTTTTAATAATTATATTCCGAATAGCAATTTCGGTGCGACCAACGCGTTGATATAATGTAAATGAAGGTGGTATTTCGAAACGGTGCACTCTGTTTTTGGTCAAAATAAATACCGAATTTTTACATGGGTTACACCGCGCCCTATAGCGTTCAGTGTCTGTTCGCACACTGTGCGACGGTCTAGACCAGGGATCCTTTTCAACCTTTTCGCGTTATAAAATTATTTTTTATAAATCTTGCAGACCGCATTCGTAGTAAACAAGTGTATTTTATACAATAATTCGATTTCATTATTATTATTATTGTTAAAACATTTACAGATTAACATATCTCAATTTTGAATTACAAATTATTTATTTTATATTTAACGTGATAACCGATTACTGACATTATTTTTCACTGACTAATTTTTCTATAATTGGTCGGATCTAACAATTATCAGCGAGTGTACTAAGTGTACTAAAGTCGGTTAATCGAGTTCTACTTAACTAACTCTAACTTAACCTATCTATCCGACACTTAGCTGCAACAATTATCGCTGAAGAAACGTATCGTTTTGCGGGTACATAAGTCGCGTTTCGTTTCGATTAATAACGGATTAAAAAATGCGGTATCGCGCGACGGCAGAATAAATTGAGCGCCGTTCTTTTAGTTGTTCACAGATAAGTGATATAAAACGTATGTATTTTTAGATTCTGAGTGGATCTTTTATTTTTTAATTTTATTGTTTCTGTTCAAAAAAATGGCTGGCATAAAAAAAAAAAAAATACTAATTTTTATTTAACTATTTGTTTAATTTATTTCGAGCTAATTACTGAGGTACTTCAACACATCTATTTTTATTCTAAATGCTAAATAGTCTCTTATCCTTATGCAAACAAACTATTATTGTCATTCGTGTTTATAAGTGCTGTGTATTTTATTAATATTAATACTTAGTACTTATATATTACCACCTATTCTGGAGAAGCTACTCAAAATCTTCACTAATAGTTGGCGAGCTTATTGCGAAAATGTGGGAGATACCTTTTTAAAAATTATACTTTAATTTTTTCGTACAGAACTTGTACAAAATCAGCAACGAATGGCTTTTGGTCGTAGTAACGTTATAAGCTGCTATATCTGTTGCTGTAGTTATTAATATTTCACCTGTTGCCACCACCACTAGAGACTCGAAATTCAATAGAGATGTTAGCCGTCTAGTTTATCATCTAATTTAATACATTCCATTAAACCATGTATATGAAAGAGTAACGAAAAACATAAAAAAATGCGTGGATAAAAATATTTTCTAGGATAATGAGAACGGGCGCAGCCACTACTATAGATAATTAACCTACATTTTTTAAATTATCCCATTTTTTTTTCCGGTTTTTCAAATTAGATTTGAAAAATTCTAAGAAAATAGCCTTTCTAAATCTGGTTTTAAATAAGAGAAGAAAAAATTTTTCTTATCGATAGATAATATTATATCAGTGGTGCGTGTGGCTGATTGTCGGACGGTTTTATTCCGTTGAATTTATTGAAAAGACAATTTTTAAACTTTTTTAGGGTGTTTTGTTGAGTTTTTAGGTCATTGATGATGCATTTTTTGAACGGAGGATTATTTTTTTTTTTTGATATTTTTAGGGCATTAAATCTGAGCCCTAATTATCACTAACAGGATACTTCTTAGATGTTATGAAAAATCCAATTATACGAAAATATCGTCTTAAACGACATTTGAAAAATCAGAATTTGCACGTGTGTATAATCTATCCCTAAGAATGGGGCGGGCGTGCATAATGAATCATCCCGTAGAAGACTCATTTTTATTATAATAATAATAATAGCTTCGGTTCAAACCGCCATTTTACTAATATTAATTATTGCGCTCGGTCATTTTTTCTTGTACAATTTCCGCTTTTTTTCGTACGTCTCGGCGTCCTCGAACATGCCCAACTCGACGAGGTACGTGGGCTTCTCCAAATCCGGGCGGCCGTTCAGAAACTCGCAAAACGCCCTGGTACTCTCGTGGAACTCCAGGCCTTCGAACAGAGATCTGCTGACGTTGAACTCCGCCAGTTTAGCGCCGACCGTTCCGTCGTCGTCGTTTTCGTCGTCGTTTTCGTAGTCCTCGTCATCGTCGTCGTCGTCGTCGTCGTCGTCGTCGCCTTCGTCACGGCCGTCTTCGCCGTCTTCGTCGGATATCCCGTCGGCCCTGTAGAACCGATTGATCAGCGCGATTGTTGCACTGTTCACCGGTCTGTCCGGTTTCCTGAGCGAGTTGCATTCGAAAATCGACATCAAGTCCTCGACGCCGATCGCGGGCGCCTCGTCGTCACCGCCGTCCGACGGCTGTATATATTTTTCGTACCACTCGCGGACGGCCGATTGGGTGACCGTTGCCGGGTCGTTGTTCGCTTGGCCCATCCAATTTCGCCGCGTCACTTCGGCCGGCGTCTCCATAAACGTCAAGTACAGCCGGAGCCGTTCGTCGTTATCCGTGTCGTCATCGTGACCCATGACGAACAACTGCACGCGAAACGCGTACAGAAATTATTATTGTGTTAGACCTACTCGTACTTGCGGATGGATATCGCGGACGATCGGAATCGATAAAATAATACGCATCCGACGACGATGCGTCGCGTTAACAGCAATAACAGTAATGAAAAAAAAAAAAAACTTTAAGAAATACTGAATAATTTACAATACAATAACTATTGTAACGCGTTGCCAGCGGCAATCGCGGTACGATATTATTATTATTAGTGTTGCCCGACGATCATTTCGATATTATTTTAGATTCGAGGAGTATACACGGAGAAAATAATTTTTATTATTTATTTATATGAATTCGCGGCGTTCGGCTTTTGCACGATATATATATATATACAGGGTGATCAACCTATCATAAGACGCTCATTATCTCGGAAACTATTAACTTTTTTCCAAAATGTTTTATAGAGAATTTTTACAAACAAGCCGTTCAAAAACTTAACATTCATACTATTTTTCGTCACCCCGATTTTCGGGGATGAAATGACTACCTACTGTTGATTTGCATATGGCAACCTATGGAAAAATTCCAAGAGTAGACGAAGTACAATGGATTCCGCGGCCACCGATTAATGTGTGCAGCTACCCAATATGGGTATAATGGTCCAGTCTCGATTTTAATGTTTAACGATTTTAACCCGTTTCAGTTTAAATGAACAACCGCTTAATGTGGGCAAATATAACTGACCCCAACACGTTCGCATTAAGCGAAATACACTATAGTAGTTCAAATAAATAATAAAATGTGACTGTTGAATTTTAGACAAGCTTGTTTTTAACTTTTCAAAAAAAAAAAAAAAAAATCAATTTTCAAAGTAAATATTTTCTGAGATAACAAGTGTACCCACTTAAATGGATCACTTTGTATACGTATATATGTATTTATTTCTTTATATTTATACTAGCTGCCCCACACCCGGCGTTTCCCGCGCTAATTTTATATTCCTTTTACCTTTATTTCCGTTGGGCTTTGTCAGTATATTGAACTAAAAAAAATCCAACAAATTAGTTGTTGCTATAAAGCAACATTATGCATTTATAACTATATGAAAAACACAATAAATAAATAGATAAAAAGACGTACTAGTATAATGCCGGCGAGTGCGATGCAAACAACGATAAACCATTGCTTACGAAAATACGATTCTGAGCGAAATTCAGTTGATAGTGATGCTTTGTCGACAATATGCGTGTCATATTATGGTATAATAATTAAATAGGCATTATATATTTTTTTTAATGATATTTGTATTATACTATACCGATTTTCTCAATTTTCCTGCGTTTTTCCCGGTTTTCCCATGTTTTTTCCCGGGTTTTTACATTTGCTGGGTAAACTCCCGAGGAAATCGAAAAATTGTCTCCCCACGCTGATTTGCTTTCAGAAAAGGTGCTACACGTAGAAATCCGAGCAAGTATTCCGCTAGAAAAGTTTTGCACAGATAAAAATGAAATAATGAAATAAACGTCCTTGTAAAACCATAAGCTTCTCCGCTCCATTCAGAATCTAAAATCAAAAATCAAAGCCTCTCGTCCACACGCGTTTCTCTGCCGGAGGGCGAAAGAAAAAAACACCGATCGGAATTATAAATAAATATTGGTTATTTACTCGCGTGTTAATAAATACAGTATATACTGCAGTCTATACGCATTATACCTGCGGTGTTTTTCGATTCCCGGCGGACGTGTCCGGGAGAGACTACAGAAAAAAAGAAAAAGTATACAGTCAGACGATAATTTTATTTTCCGTTTGTAGTTATCTCTTTTACCCCGCTCTATTTTCTCGCCGTAGATTCTCGTTCGGGGACGCGGCGCCGCGTCACGTCTTCAAACGGGGAAAAAAAAAAAACAAAAAACAAATAACTCTGTATTATGCTCTTTGGCGAGTAGTATAATTTATGCTCGTCCCTTTATATCCGTAGTAAGTATATCCCATATAATATTATACGTTTCCAGTGTGACGATTCGATCGGATTTGAGTCAATATATTATTATGTTCGGGCACTGAGAGTATAATACGTATATATACCTATATAAAGCCGTGTCGAACGGCGCAACGGGCAGAAATTTCCCAAGGGACGACGTGCGAGAAAAACGGATTTTCGGAAGTTCGCAATCAACCTTTTTTTTTCCTCGTCTTTGTCACGCTCCGACCGAGAGACGACACCGGGAAACGCGATCCAATTCGTTATATTATAACGTACAATAATAATTCGCAGCGGATGATGTGGATTGGTATACGTTCGTGCGATACTTATTATTATTTATTATCGTCATTTTTCGTCCTTTGACGTTCGGGAATGAAAACCGAAAAGATTTCCAGTTCGAGCTATACATACATACATGCACACGTATACGTAGAAATTACAGTCGCAACCTCGAGTAATATTTATTCCGGTGTTCACGGAGACCGAATCGTTGCAGGTTTTTTTTTTTTTTAGCGAGTTTCGTATCGGCATGAAATATTCGAACGTCAAACTATGTAGCGCGGGGAATTAAAGTTTATAATTACATAAATTTACACTTAATTTCTACCGAACTACTGGACAAAACGTTTCTCGTATTTTGTTTTGATACCGTGGCGACCGGCCAGGATTTTGAATTGAAGGGAGCTAAACGTATGTTTTTCCTTTAGACATTTCGACATAGACGCCCGTATGGAATTTATTTTGGGTACAATTTCGAAATTCCAAATTATTCGTAACTCCGATAACTATGTATAATAATTGTAACAACAGTGATATGCGTGGTCGTTTATTATCTATATGATTGTGTGATCGGGTGAATATTTATTGTTTATTAGTAAATTACCGAAAATAGAAAAGTCGCTTAAAATCACTTTTGTGAATATACAGAGTGATTTTTTTGTCATGAACCGGTAATTTTCTCGGAGGATTTTAAGTGAATTTGATTTCTTTTTTTTTTCTTCTATGGAATCGGTTAACCTTTATTTCAAAACGATTTTCAATTTTTTACCCCAACTCCGTATACCTTAAATAAATACATACCTACGTTTTTTTCAAATATGAAAAACTTATTTATTTTATAAATAGGATCCTTCCTTCGTGAATGCAAATTTAAAATATCAGATTCTAAATCAGATTTACCGTTTCTGAGTTATAACCGTTTAAAGTTTAGACTGTTATAACGTAGGAACTATAAATCTAATATAAGTGATATGCGTATAAAAATGTCTATAACAAATTTCTCAATTCAAATCTGTGTTCGAAAAATGAGGTTCTTATTTGAAAAACAAAAGTGTAAACTTATGTAAGGCACTAAAACCATCTAAGCTTGCTGGGGTAAATCAATCAAATTTGTTTTACTTATAAATGTATTTTAATTGATTTTTAATCTGACTAATGTGTATGAGTCGGAGGGGTATATAACGTTTGTACGTTTTACAAATTATCCTGTCTCCCCCACTTCCACAAAAAAAATGTAGTTTTCGTCATATAATAGACATATTCTCAATATTATTAAACGATAATATTTATAGTGAAATAATTGGGTGAATGCGTTTGACGGTTTTTTTAAAAAAAAAAAAAAAAAATAAAGTCACCCGAATCCTCATAATTACGCCACCGAGTATGAGTCTGCGGAGCGGATGCCGCGTCCGCCCGACCAATTTTCGGCCGGAAAATCGATTTATTTCGTTGTGTTTTTTTTTTTTTCTCTCATTTTTTTCCCGTCATATTTTCCCCCGCCCACCACCGCCCCGATCAAGGGTATTTTTTTCCGTTTACACCGGAATACCGTCCGACGTCGTGGCACTAACAACAACAATAAACATGGCGGCCAACGGCGTCCGCGCAAGAGTCAACGCGCGTCGTCGCGTCGAACGCTATAGCGATAACAGCGATCGTATCATTACGATTGTTATTATTTGCGGTATACCGAAAGGTCTGCGTAACACGACGGGGGAAAAACGGTTGGAAAAACGTCGATGGTTATTATTTATTATCCGTTACCATTATCGTACAATACGGTAATAATAATAATAATGCGCGTGAAGTCGTTCCGTACGCGGCGCGCGGCGTCACGATCGAGTTTCGCGAGACGTGCGCGTCCGTCCGCGCCTCCTACGAAACACCCTCACGAGACGACGGCCGCGCGTCCGCCAATAACAAATAACACGGCGATCCGCCGGGGGAGCGTGCCCGACGGCCGGCAGCGAGTACGGTGTGCCGTCGCACACGCGCGTCACGTAGAGTTTTCGCGTTTCCTCGGTCCGTCCGCGGTAATAAAATTGCGCGCGCTCCGTATACGCACATTACGTATGCGAACACACAGGTAAAAACATATTGTGCGCATTGCGCGCGGCCGTAGACCTCTTAAGACGTCCGAAATTAATGGGCGTTGGTAATTTGTACCGAAACCGGGCGTCCGGTACAGGTTTCGCACTTGCACACGAACGACGGACAACACTACACTTGCGTTGACCACCTACCTTAGACTAGCATTTTTTTTTTTTTTTTCCCGACTCACCGATAGCTGTATCTCAAAAATCGCTCAGAGTACGCGCTTCAAATTCGGAACAGCGGTTCCTCTAATACCATCACCGGGGCAATAAGAAAGGGTTTTTTTTTTTTTTAAATTCAACTCCTAACGGTCGTAAAATAGAGGTGTTTTGGGCGGGTGTATTCGGTACGAATATACGAATTGCTTATTTATTTATTTTTTGTTTATTCCAGGGTTACCTTAGTGTTACGGAAAATTAAACTGCTATAATTATTATTATTATTTGCTATATTAAAATTTCACAATAGCACACACGCTTAGTCCGCCGATGGCGCACTACCCACTTTTCACCCGTGTGTTTTCATTAAATTCTGACACGACCAAAGCCAAAAATTAACACGGGTAAAATAATAATGACGAAAATTGGCACGGGCAACGCCGGACATTATTGTATAACCGAATGGCTAGGTTTAGCTATTTTTATCTTTTCTCGAATTTTCCGCAATCGAGTGTGCGTTATAACGGGTCATATTAAATAACGCAAACAAATAAACAAGTTTTAAAAATGATTATCAAGTGTTATTGTATACAATGATGTACACAAAATATACATTATACAATCGATTCAATGCCAAAAATTGTAGTTTTCGCCGAAATAAAGACATGTAGTTTATTACACTGCTAGTGTTGGCCGAAAATATTGTTTGTTTAATTTTTCACCGAAATAAGGATACGTCATATTGGTAGTTCTTTGGCAGTAAGTACAACCGGTATCCGCGGAAAACCGCATAAAAATATCGAAAAGAGGCCTGAAAAAAATATTATAAAAAGCGAACACGTCAGTGGGATCGGGGGGGGGGGAGAGGAGGGGAGGTTAAAATTCTCATATCCCCCCTACAATAACTCCGGCTCTAACATCAAATGCGATCTTCTGACACTGTAAGTCACCATCGCTTGCGAATAAACGGTTCTAAGCGGAATTCAGTTGATAGTGATGCTCTGTCGATATATATGCATATTATTATACACGCACACTAAATGTGTATTATATATTTAAATAATTAAATAGGCTCGTATATATTTTCTTTAATAATATCTGTTTAATGTTGTACCGATTTTTTCAGTTTTCCCAAGTTTTTCCCGGTTTCCCCGTGTTTAATCTCGATTGTTCACATTCGCCGGGTAAACTCTCGGGAACGTCGTAAAATGACCTTTCTAAAGTACCTCAACAGTAGGATTTTTTTTTTTTTAGAAAAATTGCTACCATTATAAGTTGGAGCAAAATTGCTGGTAGAAAAGAAACTATAACGTGCTCGTATGAATGATGAACCGCCAAATGAAATTGGTGCATTCGAAAATTGTAATCCAATGTTCTTCCCGACTATTAACATTTTATTAAAAACTATATGTTCAAAACACTGCCGGTATCAACGGCTACTCTAGAAAGAATGTTATCAAATTTAAATTAATCGACCCCGAGGACTCGTTCGGCGAAGAAACGATACGTTTCTAAATACCCACACACAACAAACAATAATATTATGTTGTTATATTTTGTATTTGATGTCGACCGGCGAGTAAGTGAAAAACAATCGGGGCCATTTTCCTCCGAAATCTTTTCCGCGTCGCCGTCCGTTTACCGCCGACAGTAAAGAATCAATGTGTCCGCCTTCCGCAAACGTTTATTCAGGCTTAAACCGTACTGTGTGTGCTAAAGAAAAAAAAAAACGATTTTTTTTTTTTTTTTTCCAAACCCCGTCGAAACCGTAAGACGTCGTAGTTGGTTATTTCATTATTGTTGTTGTTGCGTATTTGCCAGCGAGCGCACAATTCAAAAATAAATCATTTTCGTGAACGGGGTCTGTGACGTGTATACAATAATATAATATATTAAATAGCGTTGCGCACAGATGTCGGTTATGACATAAAAAAAAACGTCCGAAACCCCACTGCATTCGTATATGCTTTGGAGTACAAAATAAAACGTAATAAATCGTTTACTTCGGGTCGGGTCGGTAATAATTTTTTCAGGCTATCCGTTTTATAATATTTGTTTTGTCGTCTCCGCGGGACCACGTAATAATACTTGTATTATACGGAACGATCAAACTCCAAACTAAACGTACGCTCCGCCAGTGTCGTATACCAATGTAAAAGATATTTTCGGGACGCGACATAAACGGACGGCGGTTTTCAAACGCAAGGAGGTGGTGCGTGGGGTTGATATGACATCGAGACCCGCCTCGTAAAACAAAATTGTATAGTAGTTTTATAGTGATACCGCCAACGGTACGAGTATAAAATAATCGGGAAAATTCGGTTTATCGAACGGATAGAATTCTTCCGGCAATCGTATAGTTAATAGTGTATTACGTAAAAATAATAGGTCCCTAATATTCTCGAATACAGTAAAACGTCCGTGTAACGGTCACCAGGGAAGAGGTCCTTGAGAGGTCTTATGAAGAAACAGAACTTAACGGGACCGAAAAAAAATGACTGTTACTTAGAAGTGATCGTCTTTTAGAGGCGACCGCTAACAGAACGAATAGACAAACGATAATATTGCGGTGATACGAAACAGACGCAGGGTCGGGTGCAGCCACTGTTATAAGTAATTGAATGTACACGTGTAGGCAACGATAAACCTTTGCTATTGAAAAAACGATTCTGAGCAGAATTCAGTTGAAAGTGATGTGCTTCGTCAACAATATATATAATTTGTCAATTTCTTCTTTCTTACTTCTCAGTTTACCGGTCCGTTAAGGACTGTTGCTGCCTTCGAAACGTCTCTCCACATCTGCATATTGTAAATCAACTCATATATCACATTTTGGTCAATAGCTTTCAGAATTTCGACAACTATATCGATCCACCGGGTCTTTGGTTTTTCTCGGTGTCATTTTTTGTTCATTTTTT